>JAXCGZ010009528.1:0-35000 GCA_037179515.1 Halocaridina rubra
GATTTTAGTCTCATTATTATCCTCCCATTGGGTAGACGAAGTGTATGTATGCTTATTTTAATGTGTAAATATTTTGATTTTGGGCTTTGCAAATTTCATTTGTTTTATTTTGACATTTTACATTGTAATTTGTAATTAGATTAATTATCACGTAATAGCCATTTTTGATGGAATAAAATTTTTTGACTCTCTCTCTCCTCTCTCTCTCTCTCTCTCTCTCTCTCTCTCTCTCTCTCTCTCTCTCTCTCTCTCTCTCTCTCTCTCTCTCTCTCTCTCTCTCTCTCTCTCTCTCTCTCTCTCTCTCTCTCTCTCTCTCTCTCTCTCTCACTCTCTCTCTCTCTCTCTCTCTCTCTCTCTCTCTCTCTCTCTCTCTCTCTCTCTCTCTCTCTCTCTCTCTCTCTCTCTCTCTCTCTCTCTCTCTCTCTCTCTGCAACATTCTATTCTACCCAACCCTCCACACTCTCTTTGTCCCAGTCAACTAGGGAGGGGCACTTTACACAGTTATTAAAGTAAATAAACCAACAGACATACAAACAATGATGATCCCTTAATAACAACAACAACAATAATAATAATAATAATAATAATAATAATAATAATAATAATAATAATAACAATAATAATAATAATAATAATAATAATAATAATAATAATGATGATGATGATGATAATCTCCACAATCATCATAAAAGGAAAATTATTGTTGCCAATAATAATAATAATAATAATAATAATGAAAATAATAATAATAATAATAATAATAATAATAATAATATCTAAGGAGAATTTTGGAATAAACATCATGAAAGTAATGCAGAGGTATATTTTAAACCCAGCAGAGAATTAGATATTCATTATACATCTTTTAATAATCCCTTCACATCTGACAGGTCATTACACTCTCTATCTCTGTTTCTCTTTACAGCTTGATAAAGGCTGCTTCATTTTATCATTTTTTGGCCCGTCCTGGTGTCACAATCATCTTATTTTTTTTCTTTCTTTTTTTTCTAAATCTGCAATGCACTGAATTCGTGATAGGTGAACCGCAATATAGCAAGGGGTTACACAAAATATATTATATATAAATATACATATATATATAAATATATATATATATATATATATATATATATATATATATATATATATATATATATATATATATATATATACAGTAACTCCTCGCTATATCGCGGTTCACCTATCGAGAATTCAGTGCATAGCAGTTTTTTGGGCGAGTTTTTTTTTTTCTGGGTATATGCAAAAATATTGAAATATTAAAAACTTAAATTTTCCGTATTTTTATTTTATTGAAATTTTTTTTTTCATTATTTTATTGATAAAAAATGTATTTCCCAGCCTAAGAATAATAAAACAGTAAGAAATAGTAAAAATAAAACAAATTTTAACATGTAACTGCACCACAGATAGTACTATGCCGGTATCGGTGTTTTGGAAAACGCAAAGGGTCGCACCTATGTGAGCTAGCATATATTAAAATTTCGTGTGTAGGGGGCCTTGAACGCACGAAGAACGCCTTGATCCATAGGCTGAATCAGTGATATCGTATTCGGGTGGCAGGAACTCTATTTGAACACCGTCATATTTGAGATTAATGCGTGGCCACCAGCATTATCCATCGAAAGAAGGACTTTAAATTCTCTTTATAGCAAGATAAATTTTGACCTGAGGGATAAAGCATTGATGATACCAGTCCGATGTGAGGCTTTTTCGTGATCCAGGCCTTAGGGTTATGCATCCAATACACTGGCAGCAGATTCTTATTCTTCAAAGCCCTAAGGTTCTCTGACTTGTAGATAAGCCCGGGCTTTAACATGAAGCCCGTAACATTCCTGCACATGATGAGGGTAACGCGGTCTTTGTGCGCTTTAAATCCCGGGTCTTTAGCTTCCTACTTGAGGAGAAACGTGCGAGACGGCATGCTCTTCCAAAATAACCAGTCTCATCCATGTTAAATACTTGCACAAGAGCATATTCCCCTTCAGCGATAATTTTCTTAAAATCATTGTTCACATAATCTTCAGCTGCAGCTGTATCTGCTCTTTGTGCCAGAGCATTTTTTTAATTTGGCGAACCATCCCTTACTTGCCACGAAAGATAGTTTCCTCGGTGGAGAATCGCTGGAGGGTCCCTGGTTGTGGGTCCGTCGATATCTTCCTTCTCTCTCTTCCTCTCCACAGTCGCCACTGTCTTCATCGGGTTCGTTTGCAGTGAATGTATCGTACAGCTTCTTCACCTTTGTCTGTATGATATTGATATCTATGATGATGTTCTTCTTCCTGCAATCAGCAATCCACAGGGCCAAAGCAGATTCCATCCGCACTATTATCTTATTGCAGGGTGTTACAACCCTCTTCGCTGATTTACTAAATGAAATAGTCGCTGTTTTCCTGATATTTGCTTCTTCCATTCTGATGTAGCAAACAGCAGATTCGTTGTGGCCAAAATGGCAGCCGACATCCACAAACCTTCTTCCTTCTTCAGTATATCTAACAGTTTTACCTTATGAAGGATTCTTGGGAGGCATTGCAGAGGTTGAAATACATGAGTACCAGAAATCACAAGCACAACGTATTAAGAAGCACAACGCAAAGGTGCACTTGTGAGTTAGACTAAACGGGTGAGGCGAGACAATGGAAGATGGTGGAAGAAGCAAGCATCAATCAAAAAGCCAATCAGACCCCATGATACAAAACAAAGAAAAACAATTATGTAATTTGTCGTCTCCCACCCTTTCAGCCAATAGCATCCCATGAACTATCTCATGTAGGTGCGAGCCTTATCATTATTGCGAAATTGCAATAAAGCCCTAAAAAATAATAGTAAAAAATACAGAATTCGCAACTAACACCTATGCAAAAAAATTAGAAAAAACATATTTTCATTTCAGTAAAAAAATCGACCGGCCCGGAGGCACTTTTCCGCCATCCTCCTCCTCTTCTACCCCATAATACAATCGGATATTATGTTTTACTTATCTTATATCTTTGGCATAGTGTGTCTATGGACGGTTGTGGAATAAGCTATGCCCTTTATCATTGTTTCCTATGGAAAATGACTCGTTTTATCACACGATTTTTCATTTACCGGTTACTTCTGAGAACCTATCTCTGCGTTATTCTGAGAACTATATATATAAATATATATATATATATATATATATATATATATATATATATATATATATATATATATATATATATATATATATAGTTCTCAGAATAACGCAGAGACAGGTTCTCAGAAGTGACGGGTAAATGGAAAATCGCATGAAAAAACGAGTTATTTTCCATAGGAAACAATGATAATGGGCAAAGCTTGTTCCACAACCGTCCATAGACACACTATACTAAAGATATAAGATAAGTAAGACATATTTCATAAGTACATAACAAAGCAGAAAGTCCTGTAGTTATTTATATTAACATGCAAATAGTGTACAGTATAAAAGATATACAGATTTACTGTACAGTAAACAAATTAATGCACTCTATTATGCCATTGGCAACAGGCTTACACTGGGACATGCATGTGGCCAGTGTTGCCAGATAATGCGGATGTTTTCATTTGAAAATGTATGGTACATTTTAAGATATATATTAATTACAAGATGGCAGTACTGTACTGTAGTCTAAACAAAAATGTGCTTCATCTTTAAGATACTTGAAATAATCTACCAGCTTACATGTATATATTTTATATTTATCATTTCTGTCATTCATTTATTGACAACACTGATAGTGGCAGTGAGGACGAGGATGCAAATGTTTTGTCACACTTCCGTATCAGTTGATGCACCCTCGAACGCTATTTCCCTGACGATATTATATCAAAAGTATGTTTGCTGCTTGTTCTTAATGCGTTTTTTTCCATTATCTTCATAATATCCGATCGCATTAAGCGGTAGAAAAGGAGGAGGATGCGGAAGAACGAACCTCTATCGGCAAACGTTTTGTCACACTTCCATATCAGCTGATGCACCCTCGTACGCTATTTCCCTGACGATATTATATTGAAAATTTGTTTGCTGTTTGTTCTTAATGCCTTTTTCAATTTTCCTCATAATATTCAATCGCATTAAGCGATAGAAGAAGAGGAGGATGTGGGAGAACGAACCTCTTTCGGCAAACGTTTTGTTACTTCCGTATCAGCTGATGCACCCTCGCACGCTTTTGAAAATATGTTTGCTGTTTGTTCTTAATGCTTTTTTTCAATTTTCTTCATAATATCCGATCGCATTAAGCAGGAGAAGAGGAGGAGGAGGGCAAAAACGAGCCTCCGAGGTAGTCGATTTTTAACTAAAATTAAATTGTTTTTTTAGAATTTTTTTGCATGGGCATTATTCGCGAATTTCGCATTTTTTTACTAATATTTGTTTGGGGCGTTATTGCAATTTTGCGGTTAAAAAAAACGCAGAAAAAAGGAACAAGGTTTCATATATATATATATATATATATATATATATATATATATATTATATATATATATATATATATATATATATATATATATATATATATATACAGTAACCCCTCGCTATATCACGTTTCACCTATTGCGAATTCAGTGCATTGTGGATTTTTTTTTTTTTTTTAAATAAAATAAATGCATATTTTTTTTTTTAATGATTATGACACCAGGTCGGGATAAAAAAATTATAAAATAAAACAGCCTTTATCAGGCTGTAAAGAGAAACAGAGATGGAGAGTGTAATGACCTGCCAGATGTGAAGGGATTATAAAAGATGTGTAATGAATATCCATTTCTCTGCTGGGTTTTAATATACCTCTGCATTAATTTCATGATGTATATTCCAAAAATTCTCCTTAGATCTTATTATTATTATTATTATTATTATTGTTATTATTATTATTGGCGACAATAATTTTCCTTTGATGATGATTGTGGAGATTATCATTATTATTATTATTATTACTACTAATATTATTATTATTATTATTAAGGGTTCATCATTATTTGTATGTCTGTTGGTTTATTTACTTTAATAACTGTGTACAGTGCCCCTCCCTAGTTGGCTGGGACAAAGAGTATGGGGGTTGGGTAGAATAGAAAGAGAGAGAGAGAGAGAGAGAGAGAGAGAGAGAGAGAGAGAGAGAGAGAGAGAGAGAGAGAGAGAGAGAGAGAGAGGAGAGAGAGAGAGAGAGAGAGAGAGAGAGAGAGAGAGAGAGAGAGGAGAGAGAGAGAGAGAGAGAGAGAGAGATTATTATTTATTTTATTAATTTATTGCGCCAAGGTGTCAGACATGACATGAGTTTATACAAATAATGCTTCAAATAGATACAAAACAAAGAATTGAACATAGTTTACAGGGAGGTGTACACATTGATAAAACATTGCTGCATACTAACACACAACTCACAGTATGGCAGCACAGAGTACATTATATGCAGAAGTAAAGCTAAGAGAAACACAGAATGCACAAACAGAATTGTACAGCAACATACAGAAAATATATGTATAATTCAATACAATTAATGGCCACCAAAGTGAGGATAACGAGCAAGAATAACATCAAGGTTGTCATCATTAAGTAAAAATGAGCAGATCTGTATTAGGTCCTGACCTCGTGGTAAAACATCTCTCACTGTGGGGCACTGAAGACAATAGTGGTCAAGAGTGTTAGCATTAGGACGGTCGCATAATTTACAGGAGGTGTACTGTGGCATATCTAGAGTCTGAGAGACCTGCCATAAAGGCCGATACCCCATTCTGAGCCGAGCACTAACTACATTGTTTTTCCGCACCATTAACCCGCATCTGCGATACTTGTAGCGACTGTGAAGAAAGTGATCATGGTGCTGTATGGACACACTGTTGGCCCTCTCCGTGTCCCTGCGCTGGACAGTCATGGCAAACCCAGCTGAGTAGATGATGTTACGTAGGCATCGAAGGGAGGGCTCAGCGTCCACAGCATGCCCATCCAGCATACAGGCCGCCTTGGCAAGACGGTCCGCTGTGTCGTTGCCAGTCAGCCCAATGTGGGATGGAGTCCATATAAACGACACAACAAGAGAAGCATCCCGAGCGGCCGCGAGGCGACATAGTATATCTCCCACAGCACGGCCACAGATAGGTCTTGGCGAGGATAGGGCTTGTAGGGCCGATTGGGAGTCACAAATTATTACCCCATTCACTCGTCGTCGAACAAGGAGAGTCACGGCATCCAAGATGGCATTCAGTTCACAGTAGGTGGAGCTCGACGAGGTGGGTAGTCTACGGCCAATCCATGAATCAGCCGGCACAGGCGGCTCCATGGTGGGGGAAAACACAGCACATGCCGCCCTCCCATCTGCTTGCACAGAACCATCAACATAGACGTGGTGTGCTGCAGGGACAGACATGGATACATCAGCGATAGTCTCCAGACCTAACTGTCTCTGCAAGGGGGGATAGATATCCTTCGAGGTCGGTGTATATGTGACAGCGGGGAGGGGGACACGCCAGGGTGGTAAATCTGGGACAGCCGCCTGCACTGGCAGGTCGATGTCAAGGCCACGGAGAATGTCACTCACCACCCTGATAAGATTATGACCTCCCGCTCGAAGTGGGAGCCTGGGTGCGTCTGGATCCAGGGACGTCCTCATGACAGCAGAGAAGTACGGAGCAAAGAGAGAGAGAGAGAGGAGAGAGAGAGAGAGAGAGAGAGAGAGAGAGAGAGAGAGAGAGAGAGAAGAGAGAGAGAGAGAGAGAGAGAGAGAGAGAGAGAGAGAGAGAGAGGAGAGAGAGAGAGAATGCTGTAGTGGCAGTTTATTTTCTTTCTTTATTTGGAGTGTTGTAGTGGTAGGATATATGTCTTCTTTATTATATATTAATTTATTTATTAATTGATATATATATTTTCACTTTATTTATTAATATTTTTGTTGTTGTTGTAAAGTGATCCCTTAATTTTGCTTCTTTTTGTCATAACGAACTGTACATTGTTTTGGTTTTCTGTTTTATGGCAACACTGATTCTGCATTGCCGCCTTTTTAGTGTAGCGTGATATTTTTGGTCTGTTCATTTTCGATACATAAAAATTGCTTCATAATTATGACTTTGGCCTATTTTGTTACCTTAAATGATATTGTGGTAATCTTGATATCTTGTCAGACTGAACTACAAAGTGGTGACCCCGGAGAGACCAGATAATGACAAGATATAGGAGTGACAAGATATTTGTGATCGACAAGATATGCCTAAGTGACAAAATTTCTTCAGCATCATACCGGTAGGCAAGGCCTAGGTTTCTTTCAGTATTTGTACTCCAAGATAAGTTGTCATAAACAATGCCCGATTCTGATGATGATAAGTCTAGTGCTGTCAGGCACATAGCAGTGAAAGCCCCTGCATTCATGGACACCTGCGTTTCAGGGTGGTTTTCTATTCTTGAAGCTCAATTTGGCTTAGCTAATGTGAAATCCAGTGAAACAAAATTTTTCCATGTGTTATCTGCCTTGCCCCTACTGTTGTAGAACGTGTTCCCCAAGACACTTTAAATAGGAGAGACTATGATATAATTAAAGCATACCTCACAAATCTTTTTGAACAGACCAAGCCTGAACTTTTCAATGATTTGATAAGTAATACAGTAATGCATGGCAAGCCTTCAGTTTATTTAGAAGAAATTCGCAGAACTGCTTCTAAATTAGGAGTAACAGATGACCTAGTGAGACATAAATTCTTGCAAGCGGTTCCCAGTAGTATTTCAGCAGTTTTAGCCTCTACGCAAAATATGGATTTACCAGCTTTAGGCAAGCTTGCAGATGAACTAGTGGTATTTTCTCAAAATAATAATAGGGCTAAACCCATCAATGTTGTTGATCAGTCGTCAGTTTCTCGTCAAGCTGGTACATCCCAGTATGTATCAATTTCCAAGAATCCACCTGTAGGCCTAGGAGTGCTACCGTTCCATCAAAATCAACGTCCAAAAGTTTGTCGTGCCCATTTATATTACGGAACTCGGGCTAAATGGTGCAAGCCGTGGTGCCAATGGCCGAATAAATCTCAAAATATCCAGATAAAGGATTCTTCTAGAGCGCCGTCCCCAGCATCAACGTCTAGGTCCTCGTCGCCCGCACGGAATTTTCCTAGTTCGGAAAACTAATAAAGCAGACAGAAGAGAAAATTGTAGCTACGGCCACTTCTGTTCTGCCACTTCTACAGGTTGTAGCCAAAATTGGTTGTAGTGACATGGTCTTCACTGTGGATACAGGAGCAGCAGTCTCCATTATTCCTTATAAGTATGTTTCAGAAATGTTATTAAGGCCAACAGCAGTCAATATTTCTACGGCCACTGGTGAGTCAATAAAAGTTTATGGTGAAATTATTCTTGACCTTGATATTCGGCAGTTGCGCCGTCGATTTAACTGGACATTTGTTGTTGCAGATGTATGTACACCTTTATTAGGTAATGATTTTCTTTGCAATTTTGGATTGTTTATTGATTGTAAGAATAAAACTTTACATGACAATATAACACAATGTTCTGTAAAAGGTGATATTGCAAATCATAATGTTTCTTATGTGATTAATTATTTGAACTATTTACCTGATTCTGTACAACAGTTGTTCCAAGATTTTCCCTCACTCTTGTCCTGTGTTAAGCCTCTTACAGCTAATAATTCTTTCAAGAATTCTAATGTTTTTCATTATATAGATACAGGGAGTTCTCCTCCGACATTTGCTAGATGTCGTCCGTTGGCTCCAGACAAATATTCTGCTGCCAAGGAAGCATTTAAACATTTGTTGGATATGGGTATTGTACAACCCTCTAAATCACCTTGGGCTTCACCCATTCATTTAGTTCCTAAACCTAAGCCAGGAGAGTGGAGAGTATGTGGTGATTTTAGGCAACTTAATACTGTACTAGCCTGCTGGCTAGTACAGTGGTAACGCGCTGGCTTTGCATTCACGAGGTCGAAAGATCGGTTCCCGTCCAAGACCGAGAGTTTAAGCTGTTTACTGGCAGGAACTGCTGTGGCTGGACACCACAGTGGGGGGTTGGGGCTTGCCCCGGCTGACGAATACCCATTGTATAATGAAAAAAAAAAAAAAAAAAAAAAAAAAAAAAAAAAAAAGATAAATATCCTTTACCACACATTAGTAGTGTGTCATTAAAGCTTTACAAGAAAAAGATATTCAGTAAAATTGATTTGTTAAAAGCCTATCACCAGATCCCTATGAATCCTTCAGATGTTGAAAAGACAGCAGTAACCACACCCTTTGGGCTATTTGAATATTTATATATGCCTTATGGTCTTCGGAATGCCCCTGCCACTTTTCAACATTTGATGGACAATTTATTTAGAAACCTTGATTTTGTATTTATTTACCTGGATGATATTCTGATATTTTCAGAGAATACAGAAGAGCACAAGAAACATTTGTCTATAGTATTTGAAATCCTAAGCTCTAATAATCTTAAAATTTCTATTGATAAATGTGAATTCTTTAAAAATGAAATAGAATATTTAGGATATTTGATCACTGCTAATGGTTTAAAACCTGGTTCTCATAAACAGACAGATATTGTTGATTTTCCTAAGCCAGCAGATTCTGCTGCCTTACGTAGGTTTATAGGAATGCTCAATTACTATAGACAAATGGTACCGCATTTTGCTGATGTTGTATATCCTTTGACCGAATTAATTATATTACAACCTAAATCTAAAGAATTAGTATGGAATTCGGAAGCAGAATCTGCCTTTGTAGGTGCTAAAGAGTCACTTAACAATGCTTGTACCATTGCATATTTCACTAGTAAGTGTAATTCTCCACTGCATCTGGTGACTGATTGTTCCCAAGTGGCAGCTGGAGCTGCGTTACACCAAATTCAGGATGGTAAATTTGTCCCTATTGAATTCTTTTCAAAGAAATTATCAGAAACTCAGAGGTGTTATTCTACTTTTGACCGAGAACTGCTTGCTGCATATCTGGCTGTACTAAAATTTAAACATGTAATTGAAGGACGTGAAACCGTTTTATTTACTGATCATAAACCCCTTGTTTTTGCATTTAAGAATCCTCATACAGCCAAGTCAGATAGACAGCAACGATATTGGTCTTTAATTAGCGAGTATATATCAGATGTTGTACATATCAAGGGTGCAGACAATATTGTAGCAGATTGTCTTTCCAGTGAAACAGAAATTCTTAATTACAAAGAGAGATTGAAAATTTTCAAAATTCAGAATCATGACTTATATTGTGACGTGTCAACACCCCATCCAAGACCATTTCTTCCCTTAGCTTGTCGTAAATCAGTATTTCAACTTATGCATAACATTTCACATCCAGGAGTCAAAGGTACGTTGCGCCTTATCAAAGCTAGGTACTTTTGGCCTAATATGGATCGAGATATTCGAAGTTGGACTAAAGAGTGTACGTCTTGTCAGCAAGTTAAAGTGCACCGCCATACCCGTGCTCCTATTACAAATTTTACAGCACCTTTTGGGAGATTTGAATTTGTACATTTAGATATTGTTGGTCCTCTCCCTCCTAGTAAAGTCCCTGGCCAGTCTTTTACAGCACCAGAACAATACGTTCTTACCTGTATTGACAGATCTACTAGATGGTTGGAAGCCATCCCCATCACAGATATTTCTGCTACCACTGTTGCTTTTGCTTTTATTAAAGGTTGGGTATCTCGTTTTGGAGTGCCATTATATGTTTTTACTGATAAAGGTGCTCAATTTGAATCTGCATTATTTCAGCAACTTTCCTCTATAATTGGATTTCATAGACTGCGTACCACTTCATATCACCCTCAATCCAATGGATGGTTGAAAGATCACATAGAGTATTGAAAGTATCTCTGATGGCACGTAAAGATGATTGGCTTGCTTCTTTACCAATAGTACTTTCAGGTTTAAGATGTGTCCCCACAGAGTCTGGAGTTTCTCCATTTACTTTGGTAACAGGAAGTATGCTACTTAGTTCTAAAATCATGGTAACAACTGAAATTCCTTCTTTTGCACAACAAAAAGAAATTGTCACTGAATTTGTATCTCGAATGCGTTAATTAGATTTTTCTGAATCCTCTTATGGATACCTTCATTCATCCTCTGTTAAACCTCATGTTCCAAAAGATCTTGAATCATGTACACATGTTTGGGTTAGAGTGGATCGTGTACGTCGCCCTTATTCTACGTCAGCTTTCTGGAAATTTAACTACTGTATCTGTAGATAGATTGAAACCTGCCTCAATACCAAAAACTATCAGTTCTAATGAGACAGAACCTACTGTAAATAATGATTCTGTGCCAGAGGCTGTCAATTCTAATGTGATTGAACCAAGTGTAAATAATGATTTTTCTGATTCTAATTCCACAAATGACACAGATTCTGATACTTTAATTCCTAGTAGTGCATCCATTCCTGAAAATATTGATAATGAAGATGTTATTGAAGAGAAAATACCTCAATCTGTTGTTACGAAATCTCGTCGAGTTAGATTTAATCGTAACCCTGATTATCTATATTATTAATTTGTATTTTTGTATCTATGTCTCCACATATATATTATATATTCTATATTTTCTATTATCAGTGTTAAAAACTAATGTACTCCTGTACTGGCAGGGGAGTGTTGTAGTGGCATAGTGTATTTTCTTTCTTTATATGGAGTGTCGTAGTGGTATGATATATGTCTTCTTTATTTATATATTAATTTATTTATTAATTGATATATATATTTTCACTTTATTTATTAATAATTTTTTTGTTGTTGTAAAGTAATCCCTTAATTTTGCTTCTTTTTGTCATAACGAACTGTACATTGTTTTGGTTTTCTGTTTTATGGCAACACTGACTCTGTATTGCCGCCTTTTTCGTGTAGTGTGATATTTTTGGTCTGTTCATTTTCGATACATAAAAATTGCTTCATAATTATGACTTTGGCTTATTTTGTTACCTTAAATGATATTGTGAAAATCTTGATATCTTGTCAGACTGAACTACAAGGCATCCTTATAAAGTTTCATCAAGAAATGAAGACAGAGTGAATTTAAAATGGAGGGAAGTTTATTATTAGATTTCTCTCTTTCTCTCTCTCACTTTGTTTGGGGTTTATCTAATTTTCAAGATTATAGTATTATTAATGTTCCTTGGTTCTAAACACTAGTCTATCTGCACGAATTTTAACATAAATAGCGTCAACTGAGAGAAAAAGAAAACGTACACAATTCGTTCAAAGAAAACGTATATCATGCTATATTCATGGGAAACTTAAATAAAATACCTGTGCAGTATATATATTCTCTACAAGCTATTTCCCTATACGAATTACAAATTGGTAAATATAATAATAATAAAAATAATAATCATCATAATAATTTTAATTATCTCCACAATCATCATGAAAGGAAAATTATTGTTGCCAATAATAATAATAATAATAATAATAATAATAATAATAATAATAATAATAATAATAATAAGATCTAAGGAGAATTTTTGGAATAGACATCATGAGAGTAATACAGAGGTATATTAAAACCCAGCAAAGAATTGGATATTCATTACAATCTTTTATAATCCCTTCACATCTGACAAGTCATTACACTCTCCATCTCTGTTTCTCTTTACGGCCTGATAAAGGCTGTTTTATTTTATAATTCTTGGCCCGTCCTGGTGCCACGATCATCTATAAATTATTATTTTTGTTGTTTTCCTACTTCACGAAAATTCACCTATCGCAACCGGTCCCGGAACAGATCCCCCGCTATAAACAAGGGGTTATTGTGTATATATATATATATATATATATATATATATATATATATATATATATATATATATATATATATATATATATATATATATATATATATATATATAGTGTTGCCTCACTTATCGCGGTAGTTCGGTTCCGGGACCCAGCGTGAACCAGGAAATCCGCGAAGTAGGATCAGCCTATATGTACATTGATATTTTAATATATTTTTACGTTTACACTGTATAAACTGTCCCTGTACTGTTAACATACCACCTTTTACATCATAGATAACAGCATGCAAGCGTAAATTTATATGAAAGTGATAGGAAAACTTACCGTCAATGTGATGATGACGTGACATACATACTCATTTACAATTATTTTTACGTTTACGTACTGTATAAACCCTCCCTGCACTGTTAAAAAAACACCCTTAACATTATAGATAACAGCAAGCAACGTAAATTTTTATGAAAGTGATAGGAAAACTTACCGTGAATGTGATGATGACATGACATACATACTCATTTACAATTATTTTTTTGTTTACGTACTGTATAAACCCTCCCTGCACTGTTAAAAAAACACCCTTTACATTATAAATAACAGCAAGCATCGTAAATTTTTATGAAAGTGATAGGAAAACTTACCGTGAATGTGATGATGATGACGTGACATACATACTCATTTACAATTATTTTTTTGTTTACGTACTGTATAAACCCTCCCTGCACTGTTAAAAAACACCCTTTACATTATAAATAACAGCCAGCAACGTAAATTTTTATGAAAGTGATAGATAAAATTACGGTGAATGAGGTGATGATGACGTGACATGCATACTCATTTACAATTATTTTTTCGTTTACGAACTGTATAAACCCTCCCTGCACTGTTAAAAAAACACCCTTTACATTATAAATAACAGCACGCAACGTAAATTTACATTTCCAATAAAAAAAATTAAAATACTGAAAAAAAAATTCTTTCAATATTTTAATATTTTTGCGTATACCCATAAAACAATATAATAATATAATAATTTATAAAAAAAAAAACGCGATAGAGTGAGAACGCGAACCAAGAAACGCGAATAACCGGGGTAACACTGTATATATATATATATATATATATATATATATATATATATATATATATATATATATATATATATATATATATATATATATATATATATATATACAGTGATCCCCCGCTGAATCGCATTTCTTGGTTCGCGTCTTCACTGTACCACGGTTTTTTTTTGGCAAATTATTATTTTATTTTTTGGGTATATGCAAAAATATTAAAATATTAAAAAAATAAATATTCTCAGTATTTTCATTTTTTTATTGAAAAACACATATTTCATTATCTAATTGATAAAAAAAATTTATTTCCCAGCCTACAAATAATAAAACAGTAAAAAATAGTAAAAAACATAAATTTAGATATACGTACGTACAGTATAACTCACAGTATTGCATCATGCGAAATAGTGTCCGATAGCGTACAATGTATATGGGTCGCAGCTACGTGAGCTAGCATATATATTTATATTTCCAGTAGTTTCATGATTTTATTGATAAAAAAATTTATTTCTTAGCCTAAGAATAATAAAACAGCAAAAAATAGTAAAAAACATAAATACTAATAGTATTGCAACATGTAAAATACGATATCGCTATCAGCGTTTCGGACAAAGGCTCGTTCAGTCTAACTCACGTGTGCGCCGTTCACGTTGTGCTTATTAAATGTTTTGCTTGTGTCCGATAGCGTACTATGTATTGGGGTCGCAGCTACGTGAGCTAGCATATATATTTATATTTCCAGTAGTTACATGATTTTATTGATAAAAAAACGTATTTCTTAGCCTAAGAATAATAAAACAGTAAAAAATAGTAAAAATCATAAATACTAACAGTACTGCAACCGCTATCAGCGTTTCGGACAAAGGCTTCCACCATCTTCCATTGTCTCGCCTCACTCGTGTGCGCCGTTCATGTTGTGCTTATTAATATGTTTTGCTTGTGATCTTTTTACTCGCATATTTTAACCTTTGCAATGCCTCCCAAGCATCCTTCATCTTCTAAGGCTTCTTGTAGTGAGCCTAAGCGGCAGAGGAAAATGTTAACCATAACAGATAAGGTAAGTTTACCTACCATGTACATATAAATTTACGTTGCATGCTGTTATTTATAAAGTAAAGGGTGGTTTTTTAACAGTTCAGGGAGGGTTTATACAGTAAACGTAAAAATAATTGTAAAATACTTATGTACATGAGTATGTCATAAATTTACGCTTGCATGCTGTTATTTATGAAGTAAGGGGTGGTTTGTTAACAGTACAGGGAGGGTTTATACAGTTTATACGGTGTAAACGTAAAAATAAATTAAAATATCTATGTACATATAGGCTGACCCTACTCCGCGATTTTCCTGTTTCGCGCCGGGTCCCGGAACCGAACCCTCGCGATAATGGGGGGGATCACTGATATATATATATATATATATATATATATATATATATATATATATATATATATATATATATATATATATATATATATATATATATATATATATATGTAGTCTCCGTGGCAAAATGGTAGCGTCTGCGACTCTTAGGCGGCAGGTCGAGGGTTGGCGCCCCGTCACGGACTGAGGTTAGTAAGGGCATACACTCAAGGTAACGATTACATCTGCCCAAACAAGTCCTTCGTAAGAAGGCAACCGTCCTAGCCCTTAGTAAAAAAGGAAGTTCGTGACGTAAAACCGAATCCATATATATACATACCTGTATATATATATATATATATATATATATATATATATATATATATATATATATATATATATATATATATATATATATATATATATATATATATATATATATATGACGTTATTTTAACCATAAAAATATTTCAAACCTGCGGCAACCCGAGCTGCTGAGCTTAATTTTTGTTGGCGGTGGGGACCCAAAAAAAAAATCATAGCTACCAGTAAATACCTGTATTTACACCTAAAATATAAGACATATCCCATGCTATAAACCCTTCCTCGATGGCATAACGGCCAATGTTGCAAAGTAGGTCTATCCAATATTACCCTAAAACCAGGAGAAAAATTCCCTTTTTCAAAAAAATTATTTTTAACACAGCTAAGTTGTAATGATTGTCATAATAGAACTGAAGTATAACATAACATATATCATTCTAAATGCAATATACAATACACGATACAAAAATGATTATGTAATCAAACTTCCCAATATTAACTGGGGGAAATTTCCTCAAGGTTGACACTGCTGGTTAGAGGTAATATTTTCCAACAGGTTTGCTGAGGTGGTCGCTTGCACGCTACATTTGTAACAGGCATGAAATGAAGACAGTAACAGCCAAGCAAACTATCTTGTATTTTAGTAACAGTGATAATGTAGAAAAACGAGTTGTGAAATTACCAGTATTTAAGCTCCTGTAGTAGAGTCTAACAAGGAGAGCTAATGCAAAGGCTATACCTTCTACAGATGATAATTTCTAACACATTACAGTAACATTACACTTCCATCAAACACTACCAAAGATGTAATGATTACTGTACCCAAAATTACCAATGGGCCTACTCCAAATTATAAATCTTTCTAACATATTAAAATTGTTGGCATTTCATTTTCACTGTTCACAATAAATGAATTATGATGACTTAAAATATGCTTATTTACTTTAAGCAAACTATATGTGTAATACATCAATGGCATTTAATCATGTCACAAAAATAAAAAACAAACTGAAACAAAGATTTACACATCCTCAGGTCACTTGCCTTACAACATTCAGACAAAACAACGAAACAACAACCATAGTTCAAACCAATGCACATACTCAGTAATAGAATATGCAAGCCCAGCATGGGCTTCTAACCTTACTAAAACACACCATACCATCCATAAAATATTAAAAAAAAAATGCTTTAAAAATAATCACAAGCTGAACAGCTACTACACCTATAGACAGACCACTTACACCAAGATGCCAATGTCCCCAGAGTCAGAGACCACCAAGATAAAAAAGGCACACAATTACTTGCTGCATTCTGCATAAACTAACTCCACTCACTACACAACAGGGGAGAACCTTCATACACACCAAGGAACATTAAAACAATGTCTAACACACAAATACTGTAATTTCTATGCCTCCACCCTCTGTAAACATATTCTTACCCAGTTAACTTGTTATTCCATTCAGTCACTCAACAGCAACACACAGCTGCATGAATCTTCGCATTGCTGTGAAGACAGAGCCCAACTGGCCAGGCTGTGATTTGGACACTACTCAGCCTTTCTGATATTGAAAGAGGCTGGATGACTGTCAATGATGCCAGTCCAGGATGTAACACATTATTAGTAGAAATAAATATTATTACAACTACTGTTACTTAAACATCTAGTACACAAACACATGATATGAAAGAGTCATGGGCAGACTATCATTATTATAGCCACAAAAAAGAAACCCTCTCCCACTCTCTCTCTCTTTCACTGGCTGTTTTTAGTATATTTTTTCAACACAATCTACAATTTTATTTTACTTTGATAGATTATTACTATTCTTATATTTCTCTACATGATCTTAATTTAATGTTAACTAATACTGTTTAATCTTTCATAAGTTACTTTTAATAAGTTTTTGTTATTTTTACAACTTTTATTATCATCATTATTATTATCATTACTATTATTATTATTATTATCATTATTATTATTAGTATTATTATTTCTGATTACAGAGGAGCTAAAAACTTGAACAATTTAGACAAAGTTCAGAACGATTCCAAAAAAAACTTCCTCCCTTTCATTATGACAGGGTTAAGCAGCTTACCAGAAAGCTCAGCTTCAGCTGAGAATTGGAAATGAAAAGAATAAAAAATCATTGAGGTGTAGTAAGTTAATGAGAGGGATAACTGGATATTGTTGAAGTGTCAATCCTCTCAGCTCATACATACATTTTACAGGAGGTCCCCGATTAACTTCAGGGTTCCGTTCCTGACAGTTGACTTAAACTGAATTTCGACGTAAGTCAGAAAACACCTAAATTCGAACCTAGGTCACCAACCAATATTAAAAATTAATACTCTAAAACATAAAAAAATAAGTTCTAAGTTCTAAATCTAAGACATGAAAATAGTATAACTACACTATTTAGTATAGTTTACCGTTACTACCGACGTATAGATCAAGCCCAAGGGTGCCAAGTGTGCAGGCGGGAAGTTTTCACGTGGCTTTCTCTGATGTAGAGAAAAAGCTTATATTCATGCAGGAAACCTGCATCGTTGGAGCTGCCCCCACACACTAGGTTATGGGGTGTTTCCCCTTCTTAATCTTATTGGTGGAGGCATGAGCGCAAGCCATGCCCACCTCATTTTTGTATGTTTTGAATGACGCGAAGTTCTAAATGGGTCAAACAGCGTGCGAGCGCAAGCAGAGTATAACTGACCTTGGTTGGGACAAGTCACGTTAAGGGGACGGAGGCATTTAGGCCTAGAGGAACTCTGTAACTTCTATATATATTAAGTGTTAAAGTATAATCGCTTATCTATCATCCTGCACGATTGAGCCCTAGCCTGAAGTGTAGAAGAATAGAGACATATAGCTATGTGTCACTAAAGTGGTTGGCTTGCATTTAGATAACTGGATAACTTCAGGGCCCATATCCAATTTAGGGTGGAGCAGTGGAATCTATCTGCTTTCTTCTGAGTCAACAGGAGGTTCACTTGGATGCACTGTTGTTGCTGGGCACTTACAATATCTTGATGTTGAAAGTATGTAGCCACAGGGAAAGAGCACAATAAACAATATGGCGGACAAGAGAGCGAGAAGCACAGCCTTTACAATGGTGCTGCTATTAATAATGTTCTTATTGTTCTTACAGTGCTGTCCTTTATCTAAAATTTATATTTGGTAATTTTGTAAATAAATGAAATCAATTTCCTTCAAATAACCACATACATATATAAATGAATAAATAAAACCATTAACTTGATATATACGTATACAACAATGTCGTATGACTATTCTTCTGCCAACCTCAAAACTTTTTCGCATACAGATCGTATTTACAGCTATGCATTTGGTAATTTTATAAATAAATTAAGTCTAATTCCTTCAGATAATTAAATATATAAATAAATAAATAAATAAAACCATAAACTTGATACAGTATATATATGTCTACAACAATATCATGTGACTATTTTTCTGCAAATCTCAACACAGTTTTTCACATATGAAAGATCGTATTTATAGATATGTACACCCAGTTCTTGGAATAACGCGAAGATAGCTTCTCAGAAGTGACGTGTAATGTAAAAATCGCTTAATGTAACGAGTCCTTTTCCATAAGAAATAATGATAATGGGCACAGATACGTTTCACAACCGTACATAGACACACTATGCTAAAGATATAAGTAAAACATATTTTACAAGTATATAACAAAGCAGAAAGACCTGTACTGTAGCTATTATTATTGAAAGGATATTCAGATTTACTGTACAGCAAACAAATTAACATACTGTACTCTATTATGCGGTGGGCAATAGGCATACACTGGGATGTGCATGGTGGCGGTGAGCACGTAACTTCAGCGGTAGAAGAGGAGGAGGATGCGGGAGAACGAACCTCTATCTCCACACGTTTTTACTCTTGCACGTTTTTTCTCTGACGATATTAGATGGTAAGTTTCTTTTGCTGTTTGTTCTTAATGCTCATCCACGTACTTAGCATTTTTTCCATTCTCACCATAATATCCAATCGCATTAAGCGGCAGAAGAGGAGGAGGATGCGGGAGAACGAACCTCTATCTGCAAACATTTTGCCACCTCCTTATCAACTGATCTGCTCTCGCACCCTTTTTCCCTGACGATATAATATGGCAAGTTTGTTTGCTGTTTGTTCTTAATGCTCATCCACGTACTTAGCATATTTTCCATTCTCTCCATAATATCCGATCACATTAAGCTGTAGAAGAGGAGGATGATGTGGGAGAACGAACCTCTATCTGCAAACGTTTTGCCACCTCCGTATTAGCTGATGTGCTCTGGCACGCCTTTTCCCTGACAATATACAAACCTTAACACAAACACAGTTAGAACAAGCGATATATCCAAGAAGTATGCTGGGTAAGGAGACACTGAAGCACATGGCAGCATGGCGGAAAAGTGCCTCCGAGGTGGTAGATTAATTACTAAAATGAAAAAAAAAATAATTTGAATTTTTTGGGTGGGCGTTACTTGCGTATATCGCATTTTTTTACTATTATTTTTGGGGGGCGTTATTCCAATTTTGCGTATTTTAAACATCCTTCCAATAACCAAATAAATAAATAAAACCATTATCTTAATACAGTAAATATGCATAAAGTACAACAATGCCGTGTGACTTCTTCTGTCAACCTCAACAAACTTTTTTGAATACAGATTGCATTTAAGTCTAATTCCTTCATATAACCAAATACATAAACAAAAAACAAATAAAACCATTAACTTGATACAGTATATAATTATACCTCAAGGCTGTGTAACTATTCTTTTGCCAGGATCACAAAATGTTCAGCACACACAGTTTGAATTCACTGCACCTGTCAGGGGTAAAAATCTTAATAAATTATTAATTATTTATTGGCCTCCGACGTAACGGCGGAATGATGTAACTCGGAATGACTTTCTACGAGGACCCCCTGTATATAATACTACTTGTGTTCAAGTATGGATGCTCACAGCCTTACATCTGTTATAACCTACAGTATGGAAACAAACTGGATAAGTTTTGATAAGTAATGTAACTTCTGTAAGTATGTGAAATCCATTATGTTAATTTTTTATAACTATCATATAGCAATTTTTTTACTGAAGATAAGACTATACTCTTGGTTCTATGTTTAATACTCTCAACTGTAGCCCACATATTTTTAATTCTTCTTTAATATTCAATTATATTTGTTTCTTTGGAAAAATTTACTTGATTTACATAGAGCAGCAGTACTTGAAACAACCAAAACATATTTTCTCTAAGAATTCATCCACACATACAGTAGTTGTGTACCAAACCATTATTACAGAGTAAGTAACTAAATCCCTGATATTATAATACAGATACTCCACTATTTACGAGCAACTGACTTATGAACATCTGCAGATACAAACTAAGTCCATCACTAAAAAATTCTACCCATTATTACTCATGCTTTAATGTATGTATTACTGAACTGTATTATTGTAATTATTGTATTAAAATTAATTAAAAAGTATACAGGTACTTTAAGTTTATATAACACCAGTAGTTAAATGACTTTAGGCTAACTACTGTACAGCTTATAATATGTATGTACTGTACATACTTTTTTGAGCTAAACACACCTTGCTAATAATCTGACTTAAGAACGGACTACTGAAACCTAACTCGTTCGTGTAGGGGAGTGTCTGTATTATCATATCTAACGCCTTGGAGGATTTTGATTTTGATACATAACCCTAAACTGTAGCCTATATATATATTGTATAACTGTAGCATATAGATTTCCTTACTTATGGGTCAAATTAGGTTATGCAATAAAAACAAGAAAAAAAATTTTCAGCTTCAAAAATAAAATATTAAGTCATTTCTTATTTCACGCACACGTAATTGTGTGCTACTATAATATCATCATTTGCCAACCCTATGAGGTTTTAAATATATTACAATAAATTGCAGCATCCATATATTTGCTTAAATGGAGCGGAGACAAATTAACGTATATTACACAGAGCAACATGTAGCAATTCTTCAGTCTCTAAAACAATATCTTAGTTTGTTGTGTTTACTACTGTTGGTGCCCAATTAATAATGCATAATTAAAAATCCAACAAAAATTACAAAACTGTAAAATGAATTAACTAAGCTCTAGAGTACACCTAGTTCTCAGAATAACGCGGAGATATGTTCTCAGAAGTGACAGGTAAATGGAAAATCACGTGAAAAACAAAGTAATTTTCCATAGGAAACAACAATAAAGGGCATAACACGTTCCACAACCGTTCATAGACACACTATACCAAAGATATAAGATAAGTAAAACGTATTTTATAAGTACATAACAAAGCAGAAAGACCTGTAGTTATTTATATAAACATGCAAATAGTGTACAGTATAAAAGATATACAGATTTACTGTACAGTAAACAAATTAATGCACTCTATTATGCCGTTGGCAACAGGCTTACACTGGGACGTGCATGGTGGCCAGACACACTATACCAAAGATATAAGATAAGTAAAACATATTTTATAAGTACATAATAAGTACATGGAAATAGTGTACAGTATAAAAGATATACAGATTTACTGTACAGTAAACAAATTAATGCACTCTATTAATCGGCAACAGGCTTACACTGGGACATGCATGGTGGCCAGTGTTACCAGATAAAGGGGATGTTTTTATTTTCAAATGTAGAGTACATTTTAAGATATATATTAATTACAAGATGGTAGTCCTGTAATATAAATAAAAATATACTTCATCTTTAAAATACTTGAAATAATTTACCAGCTTACATGTATATTTTTTACATTTATCATTTCTCTCATTCATCTACTCTGGCAACACTGATGGTGGCGGTAAGGAAGAGGATGCATACGTTTTGTCACACTTCCGTATCAGCTGATGCACCCTCGCACGCTATTTTCCTGACGATATTATATCTAAAGTATGTTTGCTGTTTGTTCTTAATGCATTTTTTCAAGTTTCTTTATAATATTCGATCGCATTAAGCGGTAGAAGAGCAGTAGGATGCAGGAGAACGAACCTCTATCGGCAAACGTTTTGCTACTTCCGTATCAGTTGATGCACCCTCACACGCTATTTCCCTGACGATATTATATTGAAAATATGTTTGCTGTTTGTTCTTAATGCTTTTTTTTAATTTTCTTCATAATATCCAATAGCATTAAGCGGTAGAAGACGAGTAGGATGCGCGAGAATGAACCAAACCTCTATCGGCAAACGTTTTGCTACTTCCGTACCAGTTGATGTATCCTCACACGCTATTTCCCTGACGATATTATATTGAAAATATGTTTGCTGTTTGTTCTTAAAGCTTTTTTTCTATTTTCTTCATAATATCCGATCGCATTAAGCGGTAGAAGAGGAGAGGATGGCGGAAAAGTGCCTCCGAGGCAGTCAATTTTGTACTAAAATAAAAATTTTATTTTGTATTTTTTTGCATGGGCATTATTCGCGAATTTCGTATTTTTTTACTACTATTATTTTGGGGCGTTATTGCAATTTCGCGGTTAAAAAAATGCGGAAAAAAGGAACAAGGTGTACTGAAATACTATTATAAAATGTTAAGTTTGAAATATGAAATTACTTAGCTGTGCAATACAAATCAACCCCACTATTCACCAGTCTGTTTTTTTTAATGCTTTGCCGACTGAATATGGAAAAATATGTGGGCCATATATATTCCATTATCCGTCATAAAACTGGACAACCTCTTCTCATGAAGAGTGACACTAGAAGTTGCCTCCAATTGCCTTTCTCTATAATTATTAGAAAAAAATCGGAAACAATTTTCCACTCATATTGAATATTAGTGAATTTCTAAAATAAAGCTTCATAATGAATACTAGTGCATTTGGTTCATTAATAACGTTGTCAGTGCATTATTTTTACCAATAATGACGCAAGTGTTGTTCTAAAATAAAAAAGTAGTAAACAAAAACAACTGCTAAATACTGAATTGTGCAATGATACCTGTAACATTTGTGTGCTGAATATATATTAAGTTGTTGTTTCGAAAGGAAAATTTCAATTCTGGTTATATAAAAAATTTTTGTTATGCTATAATAATTGTGAAATAGACTTATACTTTCATACAGAGCTCATTTGATAAATAAATATAAAATTTATTAACATATATGAAAAGTAACTCTACAGAAATAATGGGATTTGCCAATAGAGAGGAAAAGTTAATTTTAACCAATTGGGGCTGGATTTTTAAGTAAAAATCTAGTTGAGGTAGGTATGCAGGCAGATACCGCTGCCACCAATACAAAACTCCCCCTATAAATATTAACATCATAAGTAAATAGCTCAATAATTCTGTGATCACTTCCACCAGCAATGATAAGTGATTATATGCTTGTCTAAAAATCCTCCCAAATATTATATGCCAATTACTGATGTCGTCAATCAATATGTGACTGTTCTTATCTAAAATGTTATTATTAAAAAGTATAGCTACACTTGGTATCTGAATATTCTATATTGAGCATATGCAAATATATTGCTACTAATCTCTTCCAACTAAGGAAATCACCTTGATCTTTCCTTATTAATTACTAAAATCCAATTTCAAAATGGAAAGCTCAGATTCTAGAGCAGGAAAATTAACTTGTGATCTGCGTAGCAGCTGCAACAAATTTTTTAATTAATATTCACAGACCAGATGCCGAGAAGATACGTTGCTTAAAAGTATATAATAGAGAGCTGGATACATAGGCCTAGATACCTCTTCAAGAACATCGATTGTGAGTAACTGAGTAAGGCTATCCAAGACGTCCAAAATAATAAGTTCATAATCTTAACCTGAGGTGATCTAATTTAATCAAGACTATTTCAAGTATGTAATATTTACTCTCCCACTCCCAGTCAGGAAAACCTATATATCATTTGTAGGGGAAGTGGCACACTAATGTATTGTCAGTCAATAAACCTTATAAATCTAATATTAGTTCATCTCATCTTACTTTATCTTATTTAGCCACATATCTGATCTTCCTTTACTCCTTTTTGCACCTCTCCTTATCAAACCCTACCAAGTAGAGTGGGCATTTTTACTTTATTAGAAGTAAGCTATAGATACCGATTTCTTGCTGTATAGGATCTAGGAGGTGTCTTAGCTGTTGGTTTCCTGGGAGAACACCCTGATGTAGGTTTGAGAAAAAGGAATATTTCATGCTTTGGGGATTTATTTTTTTTCATTTTAGTATTTATTAAAACTGTCATCTTAGCCTTGTGGTTTTGCACTAAAAGTTGGGCATTGTCACTGATGACAAATGCAGTTTCCCTTTTTGCATTGCTTTTGCATCCAAAAGTGCATATGTGTATGCTAAGCTGCATACCATAAACAGTACTATGCTTTCTGATTATAAGGAGCAGGTTCATCAAGAATTCGAATATGAAAATAAGAGGAGTCTCTGTCTATTTAACAGAGGTGAACACAATATAAGAGCATCGTATAAGTGATTAATTGACTTTTTGTAGTGGTTTCAAAAATATATATATATATAAATAATAAGCGAAGTATTGCTTAAGTACGTTGTCATCAGCTAAGATGTTTTAATAATTTTTTCTATTCCACCAGAGTTTCTCTGTTGTTTGCCTAATATGGCTGTTAGTAAATGGGATTTTAAACTTATCACAAGATACTGTATTATTGATATGCAATGTTCATGACTCGTCCAACAATTTTCTATAGCTACCAGGTTTGCAATGCTGATAGTATTTCAAGAGTATATGATGGAAAATGATATATATATTGCTGTTTAACAAAGGATCCATTACTGATTAGGGATTTACACCAGTGAAGGTTTTATAATATTGAGTATGCAGGTATTTGTTAAAATCTTATTTTTTCACAGTATATTTAAACTAACATCATCATTAGTCTGTTTTGCAGTTGATTTTTGCTTAAAAGTTGAAGTTGGCATTTTCCCAATCTTAACTGGTCTGTACTAAGGAAAGCACTAAAAGATAGCTGCTGCTGTTGTTTTGTGCCTTTAAAAGCCACATATTCATGAAAATTCCTCCATGCTCATATGTTGCCTTAACACAAATTGTATTAGCAGTTTTTAGGTGTGATATAAGGTTGGATTCCTTTTAACCTTCTGTGGTGTAGTGGTAGCGCCTTGACTTAGTAATCATAAGTCCTAGGTTCGAGTCCTGGTTGGGGTAAAAAATGATTCATGTTTTCACATATGTAATGTGCTTATTTGATAAATTCACGGCCCGAATGAGATTGGGAATTAAAATAAATGCTAAAATGAAGCCACGAGTGAGGTTGGGGAATCTGTAATATGAACATAGTGGCATTCAGTTAGAATGCGTTCATTCCTAAGTATAGCAGATATAAGCTATAAGGTCGGATTCCTTTTAACCTTCTGTGGTGTAGTGGTAGCGCCTTGACTTAGTAATCATAAGTCCTAGGTTCGAGTCCCGGTCGGGGTAAAAAATGATTCATGTTTTCACATATGTAATGTGCTTATTTGATAATTTCACGGCCCGAATGAGATTGGGAATTGAATTAAATGCTAAAATGAAGCCACGAGTGAGGTTGGGGAATCTGTAATATGAACATAGTGGCATTCAGTTAGAATGCATTCATTCCTAAGTATAGCAGATATAAGCTATAAGGTTGGATTCCTTTTAACCTTCTGTGGTGTAGTGGTAGCGCCTTGACTTAGTAATCATAAGTCCTAGGTTCGAGTCCCAGTCGGGGTAAAAAATGATTCATGTTTTCACATATGTAATGTGCTTATTTGATAATATATATATATATATATATATATATATATATATATATATATATATATATATATATATATATATATATATATATATATATATATATTTATTTATTTTTTTTTTTTTTTTTTTTTTTTTTTTTTTTTTTTTTTTTTTTTACACACCACTAGTCAAGCTTGGTTGTTCCCTCGTTCTGTTTTCTCCTGTACCACCATCAGTTTCTTCAGTTGATTTGTATTTTCATATCATTCGTTAGGGAAGTGGAAGTAAAAATTTACCAATTTTACAAGCTTATGCTTAAACACTCGTATGCATTGTTGTCATTACCTGGTGAACGAGGAAAAATGTCAGCTTTTCATCATTAAAATTGAATTTTAGCCAGAGACGTTATTGGGTCTTCTTCTTTCAGCATGTGCTGGATTCGAAGCTTGCCCAGCTCATTGGTTCCCTCTGCCTGACCTATTTAAAGGACTGTAACACTCTCTTTGTTCTCTACTACTATTGGGTAAAAACAAAGATAACGAGGAAGTACTATTGAAAACGTCAACCATGGTCAAGAAACCTGCGAAGGTATGGTAAAAACGATGTTCCTAATATGAAGACAGTAAAGGTGATTAACTCTCTGGGACGCCACAATAACTATAATCTGGATCTGGCATAAGACGTAAACGATGCTTAGGATTACCCAAGCAGCAGACTCTCCTCTTTGAGGTATACGTGCCATGGCGACCTAGAACTTGTGATTCCCACAGCCACCAATGTCATCGTAAATTGTGACTGCCCAAAATACATGATGACAATCAGAATATGCCGTGGTGAAGATAAATGTGAGAAGAATTCATGCACAGGAACCAACATTATATCACATACCGCTGGTTTAAGAGGAGAAACCAAAGGAAGAGTCAACGCCTCCCATTTAGTCGTTTACGCTGTTTGGTATTTTGCGAGTATATCATTGTGGTTGTGCCCACGTGACGTCACTAGCAGACGAAAATTAAAAAGACTAACGATGGCCGAATGTTATGTAGTTGTATTATATTTCCCTAAAATATAAGGCTGTTGTTAAGGGGAAAGACCCTTATGCACGTAACTCCTCGCTTCCTAGTTATTTGCTATGCTGTGATACTTATCCTTCCATTAAACTACATTTTTGTTTTTAGCAAATACTCTTTCCTCGCTTACCAGGACTCCAATTATTAACGATTCCTTCATTACAACTCTTTCACAATTTGCAAGGGGAAGTCCTCAACTACATAAATTACTAGATGTAACCTCTTGTCCTAGAACCCTCCGTGGGAATGTATAGCTCCTTATCAACCCTGTCAAAACTGTCTTGAATATACGTCAAGACACCATTATATTCCTACAACACATACA
Source organism: Halocaridina rubra (assembly GCA_037179515.1). NCBI lineage: Eukaryota > Metazoa > Arthropoda > Malacostraca > Decapoda > Atyidae > Halocaridina > Halocaridina rubra. The sequence continues at coordinate 27,683 of JAXCGZ010009528.1, forward strand.
TACATATACCGTGGCTGTTTCCCCTTTAAAAGTGGGGGTAGCCGACATCAAAAAAGAAACAGTTTGGGGAGCAGTTATACTCCCCTCTACTCTACTCTTCTTTGATGCCTCACAGGAGGTTGGTACAAGGGGGGGGATTCCTAGTCCCCCCCGCCCCGTCCACTTTTAGTCGCCTTTTACGACACGCAGGGAATACGGTGAGGCTATTCTTGATATTATGCCCGCCCCACAGGACACTTGATCAATGCAGCATTCTTGGCACATGCTTTCACGGCCAAGTTCCACATCCAAAGCTGGAATGAGTTGAGTTAATATGCTTAAATTTGGCGGGTGACTCTCTCCGCAGACGAGGTCGTTGTGTCAAAGTAGCACATTATTATGTGCCAGAGGGTTTCCAAAAAGGGCCGCGGCGCCTCCTTATTATTATTATTATCCTTCCCTCCACCAGCAGCTGGCTTAAGCACCTAGGGGACCACGTTCGCCGGCCCCCTGTGCTCTACAACACTTATAAATGTTTAATTACATGTTATCGTAAATATATGTCAATATACTTTATAAGTTTATTTTTACGATACGAATATAATTGCAGCTTAAATTTGCTTTTCTGCATGATGTCCGAGAATGTACTTCAAGACAGTTCATTGCTTTATTACAGCTTGTGCATACGTCCAATTATATACAGACGTAGTATTTATATCCATTCATCTTTACTGAATATGAATGAATAGGCATACGTATAGTGTATCATATACTTTTTTACTTTTACTTTTTGTGGTTTATACCCTCCTGTAGCAGGCTTCGCCTCCTCTCTGGCGGGTCTTAAGTTTATTTTAAATTTTCTATTTTTTTACTTTTGTTCTTTTTTTTTTGTCTCTCACACCTTGAAGGGCTCATTTATAGTAAAGAATTCGGTATCGAAGCATTTTTCAAATAAGTATGTTTTCAGTTTTTTCTTAAATTGCACCACATCTTCACTGTTCTTGTTGTTCCGGTTTTACGTCACGGACTCCCTTTTCTATACAGGGCTAGGACGGTTGCCTTCTTGCGAAGGACTTGTTTTGGCATATGTAATCGTTACCCTGAGTGCATGCCCTTGCTAACCTCAGACCGTGACGGGGCGTGAACGCTCGACCTGACGCCTCAGAGTCGCGGACGCGACCGCTTGAGTAGCACTGATAATTCATTATATAATCTTGGAGCACTATATTGATAGGTTCCACTACCAATATTTCGATTAGATCTTGGTTCATGCAGTCTATATATGTCATTTGCATGTCTCACTGTGATGATTGTTCCCAGTTCAAAAGGGACTAAATACTCATGTAAGTATTTCGGTTCTCCGGTCTTTAATGTCTTGTAGGTTGGCAAACAGATTTTGTATACAATTCTTGCTTTTATCAATCAGTGTCGGTGTAATTCTTTGACGTCGCTGTGTGCCTTTTATTAATCTTGCTGCTTTATTTTGAATGATCTGAAGATTTTTTTTTAATAAATTGTTTGGCAAACCATAGTAAAGGGAACTGCAATAATCCAATCTAGATATTATATGGTTATGAACTAGCGTATTTAGGGTATCTTCATTTAAATACTTGTTGATAAATGCAATATTTCTGTGATAATTACATGTTTTTACTATATTTGCATGCTCCAATCTACATATATTCTAATTGCGCAAAGTTTTTCAAGGTATATTCTGTCCCAAGTAACATGCATTCAGTTTTTTCATCATTCAGTTTCAATTTCTTTTTAACCATTCAGTTTTTTATGTCAACCATTATTTCATCGATCTTATTAGTAGTGTTCTGAATTGTTGTTATCGCAAAATAGTATTGAGTATCATCAGCATGCAATTTAAATCCAACATTAAGTTTTCTTTAGAATCCACGATAACTCAATTGTGTAGATATTAAATAATGTGGGACTCAAGACACTACCCTGTGGTACCCCCTTATTTATGCCCATTATATTAGATTTTGCATTCGATATTGTAACTATAGCTTTTCTATTTTGTAAAAAGCTTGCAAGCCATTTATATGCATTTTCGTCTATGCCAATAGATTTCAAGTCTCTAAGAAGATACTCTTGGACAACTGTATCAAATGCAGCACTGAGGTCAAGCATTATCAATATTTCACACTTTCCATTGTCAACCACAGTAATCATATCATTCATGATAGAGCAAACTGTTGTTTCTGTCGAGTGATTTTCTCTGTAAGCTGATTGATTTTCTGGTATGATATTGATGTCTCTAAGGTGAATCCATAATTGATCATTAATTAGTTTCAATAATTTTTGATAAATATGATAAGTTTGATATCGGCCTGAAAGAGCCTAAGTCCTTATGATCACCTATTCCTTTATGGGTTGGTTTAATGCATCCTAACTTTTCACTTTTCGGAAATTTAGATTGTCTTATACTCATGTTTACAATTTTGAGGTAAAAATCATAAATTAAGCTTATATTTGGAGCATCATTAATATCTTTTATCGGGAATGGGCCATGCTCACAGTATGTACACTTTACTTTACCTATTACTTTTTTTTTCAGATCATCCATGTTTAATTCCTTGAATTTATTTAGCTTTTTATATTCTGATTGTGGCATAAATGATGTATCTATAAAATTTATATCAGTAAAACTTCTATAAATCATTTCTGTTTAATTATCAAAATATATAGCAAAAATATTTGCCAATTCATTTGGGTTATTACAGTTATTTGGCAGAACTTTTTCTTGTTTAATGCCTAATAAATCCTCTAAACTCCTATGCATCCGTTTTGTCTCCTTATTTTTCGACTCTTTGTTGTAGTATGTTCTTTTAGTTTTTTCAACCAAACTTTTATATTCATTTCTTGCTTTAATGTATAGTTCTCTTGTTTCCCTTGTTTTAGCTCTTCTCCCTCCACTTATCTTCAGTAAAACCATAACAACAGAATCTGAATTCCAGATCAAAACTTATCACGAGGGTCTGCCCCTCTCTTTTTTCTCTCTTACTTTATTTAATTTTCGTGCTTTTCCCTCCAATTCCCTAATATCTTTAATCACCTCCCTTTTTTCCCCCTCCTATCCCATCCCATCCGAAAAAAAAAATTATCTTCTATGTTACGTCTCTTTCTTTTTGCTATAAGTAATTCTTTATTGAACCCCATAGCCTTGTCCTTAATTATTATTTGCTTTTCAAATTTGGGGCATTTCTCAGTACAAGTTTCAGAGCACAGTCTATTACTTTTATCAACATAGCAGTCTACACAGTACTTATTTTGTATATCAAATAGACAATCACAGTTTATGTTTTCATTATTAATTTTCATTATACAGTCATCAATAAATTCCCTTGCAACAAATCTCGATTTATCTCTATAAATAATGTGTTTCCATATAGATTTAGATTTCTCGAAATCGACACAAAAAATAATAAATTTATGCACTGGTGAGACTGAAAAATCAGGCTTAATTTCAAGTGTTTTTATTAGGTTAGGATCTTTATAGTGTATTACCATGTCTAGTATATGATCATGTATTGTTGTAGGGTCTGTCACACTGTTCATTAAGTTGTGTGTTTCAAGAAGTTCAATAAATTCTTTTTCATAACTCCTCGCCTCATCCAGTCTTAAATTAAAGTCACCACAAATGAATACTGTTCTCAGATCATTTATTGTATCTAACAGATTCTCAAATTCTTCAAGAAATTTCTTTTCACTTCTATTAGGTGGTTTATAAATTGCAATTACTTGCATGAGTTTATTATTGATTGATACTTCTAAATCTATGTACTCAAAGGTTTCAAAATATAACTGATTTTTTATGACTATTTTAGAAAATAGACTTAGAAATCAAGATACCCACTCCACCACCTATTCTGTCCTTTCTGGGTAACTGATAAAAATTATGTGTTGCTGGCTTAATTTCTTTAATTTTTGAGTTATCCCTCACATCACCCCATAGCCATGTTGCAATCAAAATACATATATCTGTTTTAAGGTCATTTATCAAGTTTCTAATTTTAATAGTTTTATTGCCCACTGACTGAATATTTATTAGACTACATTAAATATTATTAATTATCTTAGATGCCATGATCGGTATTGTTTTTAACTCTTGACAGTTCATCCTTATAAATTGGACATTTAATTTCATTTGTGCTGTGGTTAGTGTCATTTAATCCTCTCTTTGTACAATTTGTGCATTTTCCACAGTAGTTTCTTGACATTCTTTAAGGTTATGATCTCTTCCACACTTTGCACATACCTGGTTTTCATTGAATCCATTTGCTCTATGTTCAAATTCTTGGCACTTGAAACACTGAAAGACTTTGTAGGTGTCAAATACTTTACTTCTTCCATACATTGTATGCAACACATCATCACGAATAAAGATTTGTTTCCTTATTTCTGGGCTACATTTTATGATAAGATGATATATATCATCTTGTTTTGCATTCAATTTCTCGATGATTTTAAAATCATCTTCTTCTTTAAAAAGTGTTTGAATCTATGAATTCTTCCTGACTATGTTGTCTACAATATCTTCATCTTCTTCTTTGGAAACGTTGCATACCTTAATTTTTGGCTTAAACTTATTCTCTTCATGTATTGAGATGTTAGGCTCTTCTTTGTTGTCGTCAAATTCTTTCTTTGCATCCACCAATTTTTCTTTGTCCATAAAATTAACAATCAAGTGACCATCCTTTGTTTCTTTCACTTCATCAACTTGTGTTTTTATCTTCATTATCTTCTTTTTGCTTTCTGCTGCCTTTACTTTCTCATCCGTAGATTTTATATAGTGAAATATGAGTCCCTAAAAGCCTTTAGCAATTAACATACACCTCTCCTTGATAATTTATAACTTTGTCAGAAGGTGTCTTGACATCTTAAACAGCATTTATTTACTAGGCAAAATCAAGCAGCTGTTGATTAATAATTAATACAGTATTGGTGTATCATTATGTCCAGGTTAAGGTCAGGCTACTGTTTTGTTTTATTACAAGATAAGTATGAGATTGCTATATTTTATATTGGAGCTTTTGTTAACTATTGCCGTCATACTTTAAATTATGTGAAATGTATATTAAACTGCCTGCCAAGGAGCTCTTGCTCAGCAGGCTAGTGCCTCTGAATATAATGTACATATTTATTTCCTGTATGTATACTAAATATTTGGCAATAAAATCTATGACGATGACTATGACTAAAGTTAAGGCCCCTAGAAATAGGGAATTCATGAACGAAAAATTTAGTGTCTTTATGAACTTGTGTACTAACAAGATTGAAAATTATGAACGACACAGTTTTTTTCAGATGTTTCATATAAGAATTTTCTTTCGTAAATTTTTATGAGTTGCCCATGAGATACTAAAGAGGGTAATCATGCTCAATATCGGCCAATCATGTCCTATAAAATTGGTCGGTTTGCTACCAGTATCTTAGTACCAAGCAGATAATAAAGAAAAAAAAATCCAACTATATTTATATTCCAAGTTTGATATATCACTTTGAACTCACTGGGTAGAACACGTGTAGGCAGAATATATGTTGGGAAATGCTATTATTCTCTATGAGAAACTTATGATTGAAATTGGGGAGAATTTTATTTATCGAATTATTCAAGCACAGTCTGTAACCCCCTTTAATCTATATTAGTAGAGGTAGTAATTATCGTTTCATATTATCGGAGCCAAGATGTAATCTACAATTAGGTTTTAGAGTTTTCAAAACCTCGGCCCCAAGACTTTTTAATCGTCTTCCCAAAGAGATAAAAAGAGAGTAGTAATGTTGACATTTTAAAGAGAAAGTTGAAGATATATCTTTACGATGACTGCTACACTTCTGAAATGACAATCAGTAAATATTACAGAGTTTAAGACTAATATCAGTTTAAGGTGCGACTCCCTGAATGTTGAATATGCGGAGCGAGAGTCGAAAACCAAACGTCAAAGTAAGTAAGATTATTACAGTGCTCGTTTTTCTGCCTCTACAGAAGCTGCTGTTGGATTTCCAGGTGTAGGAGGGGATCACCAAGTGAATGTGATAACATACTGGAATCCTACAGAAAGACCATGGAAGATTTTCTGCCTCGTAATTATATGTGGTTTGGCATAAAGTGAACAGAATTGTCTCAACCCTCCCTCATGACCAAGATTTCATTTATCTGTTACTAGCAGCATATTTTTTAAGTTTTTCAGTCTTAATATTATTTTCTTTTAACTGCAAATTAAATACGGGTGTTGCATATTCAAGGTTTGACCTCACATAACCATGTAAATAATGTTGAACGTTCATCATCCAAATATCTACAAATCAACAAAATGTTAGAAAAAAAATACTGTACTCATTATAAAATTATTTCTGGAGACAAATCTTCTAAATTTTTAAAGAACAGTTTTTTAACATCTCCTATTGGAAATCTAAACGTGACTCTTCTTGCAAAAGTGCTTTTTATATATATATATATATATATATATATATATATATATATATATATATATATATATATATATATATATATATATATATATATATATATATATATATATATATATATATATATAATCATGATGGCAAAGAGATTAGAGCCCTTAATAGTCCCTTGGGAAATGCTTCAAAAGACACAAAGTCTTGCTGTTTTCGAAGGGTGAGCAATATATGCAACTTTAAAACCAAATATCTACATGCCACCAACGTTGTCTTTTTCCACAATTTTTCATTTAGAGAGGGTTGCAATGGCATCGAAATGGAATGTTTGGCAATGAAAGTTTTCTCATGGTAATTGTTTCAACTTTGCCAAGGTAGTGAGAAAGAGATCATCTCCATTATAGAAAATCATACGGATAGCTGAAAAGGTTTCGTGTGCTTAAATGCATTGTAGTTGCTTTAAGCATTTTTCTAAATCATAAAAGTATGTAAAAGTCCATGCGGATGAACGACAGACTTTGCAGAAGACTCGCTGGGTGGATAGGAAATGGCTTACTTATAGATGAATGCATTCTCTCCACAGTCCATCAATTCCATAAGATTTGTAGAGGGATTTGCTTTGCTCACAATTGTACGATATTAAAAGCAGAATTAGGAGTTGGTTACAGGCATCGAAGCCTTGAGTTTTGGACTTTGTATTTACTTTTGAATAATTTTTTGATTAAACATAAAGTTTTAGAGAAACAGGAATATATGATTGCTTCACAGAAAATAACATCTAGATCTGAGGTATTGGATTCTGCTTTAGTGAAGAAAAATATATGATGGAATACTACTGTAGAAAGGTACTGCAGCTATCCTTAGGCGATCTGAACAAAATGTCACTCACTTTGAGAGAACTAGTACT
>JAXCGZ010009528.1:40000-42500 GCA_037179515.1 Halocaridina rubra
AACATGTACAGGAACCAACAAGGGCCAGGGATGGGGATGAGCCATTTCTACTTGATCAAGTATATACAGATAATGTGTTGAATATTGAAAAATTGAGTATGAACCACCAATTGGAAAAAGTGACCACTGCGTGTTGTTGATGGAGTATATCATCGAAGGTGTTCTGCCTGAGAGTATAGGCACTGGGGACATGAGGAGGAACTATCTGAAAGGAGATTACACCAAAATGAATGAGCTGCAGTGATTGACTGGAGAACCTTATTTAACCACAAATCTGTAAAAGAAATGTATGACATCTTTTGTGGGGAAGATGGGAAGATAGTAGATTGCAGCATACCTGTCACCATAATAGTGGTAATTCATGCCAGAGAGAAATGGTTCAATAAATAGTGTAAGAGAGCTAAGGAGTGGAGAGACAAATGCTGGAAAAGGTATGGGAGGAGAAAAGCATAAATGTCTGCTAGACATATAAATGAACAAGAAATGATTACCTAAGTAAAAGAAGAGAGGCAAAGAGTTACTATAAAAGGGATATCACCAAGAAGGCTAAAGAAATTCCTAAACCTTTCCATAACTTTATCAGAGGAAACCTGAAGGTAACAGAACAAGTTTTGAAGCTTAAGAGAGAGGATGGAAGCATCACTGAGGCGGATGAAGAGATCTGCAAAGAATTGAACAAGGAGTTTCAGTCAGTATTTTCAGTAGAAAATACTCCATCCCCTCAGATTGCAGAGATAGAAGCTCATGGGCAGGTATTAGAGAACATCATCTATTCAGCCACAGATGATTGCAAAGCACTGATAGAGTTAGATGTCCATAAAGCTACAGGTCCTGATGATATATCCCCTCAGTAAGTTAAGAAATGCGCTAATTCTATATCAGCTGCACTAAGTATTGTATTTAAAAAGACACTGGAGTGAGGAGAGATTTCAAGATGCTGGACACAAGCGAGTGTGATACCTATCTTCAAAGAGGGAAAGAGGGATACGGCTCTAAACTATACACCTGTTTCCTTGACCAGCATAGTTTGCAAAGTTATGGAGCAACTACTAAGAAAACACATCTCTCTACACTTGGAATTCTTCAACTCTTTGTCAGTGAGATAACATGACTTCAGAGAAGGTATATCAACAGTAACAAACTTATTAGAATTTTATGATGAGGTAAGCTATAACTCACATGAAAGAGAGGGCTGGACAGATTGCATATTCCTAGACTTCCAAAAGGCATTTGATACTGTCCTACATGAGAGACGTATTAAGAAGCTGCATGCTATGGTGAGAGTAGATGAAAATGTTTTGGAATTGAAAATATCTTACTTACAAGGTAACAAAGGGTTGGAGTGAGCCACTCAGTGTCTGAATGGAGAAGGGTTTGTAGTGGAGGTCCACAGGGTTCAGTTTAAGGGCCATATTTGTTCCTTGTATATGTAAATGACTTACCAGAGTCTGTAAATTCTTTCATGAATATGTTTGCAGATATTGCAAAGATTGTGAAGAAAGTAAAGAACGAGAACAATGGTAGAGAACTTCAGGAAGACCTAAATAGTCTACATGAGTGGTCAGAAAAGTAGCTATCGAAATTCAATACTTCTAAATGTTAGGTAATGAGAATGGGTACGAGTGCGAGAAGATCTAAGCTTGAACACTGAATAGCAGGAGCAGAACTTCAAGATACTAAGAATGAGAAAGATGTAGGACTAAACATACTGGCAGATTTGTCTCCGGATATACATGTAAATGGCAAAGTAAGAGTAGCATATGCTTTCTTGGCATATGAAAGATTAGCCTTCAGGCACATGGATAAGGAAATGTTCAGAAATAAATAGGTAGCCTATGTGAGGACAAAGGTTAAATATGCAGCCCCCTTTTGGAATACGCACTCGAAAAAGCACGTAGCTAGGCTTGAAAAAGTTCAAAGATATGCCACGAAACTGGTGCCAGAAATACGTAATCACAGTTATGATGAGAGGTTGAGGGAATTAGACTTACCATCACTCGAAGCTAGAAGAATGAGGGTGGATATGGTGCCGGTTTTTAAATTCCTTCATGGTTATGATAGAGTGGATAGGGATCGATATTTTGATATGGCTGGCACTAGAACTAGAGGTCATAGTTTGCAGGGTAGTAAGAAAATTTCTTTGCAGGATGTAAGGAGGAACTTTTTTAGTGTAAGAGTAGTTGATAATTGGAATTCGCTAAGCGAGGAGGTAGTTAATGTACCTCAATTCATAGTTTTAAGGACAAGTATAATAAGTATCACTAAGGACAAAATGGAACCGATTAGGAGACGGGAAGTTACGATCTTGGAGCTTTTTTCCGTAAGCACAATTAGGTAATATCATAAAATTCCTTTCTTAAGGTAGAAACCTGACGCCATATTCGTTGCTATGGTAACGACAACGCTAAATGTTTCTATGATTACGAGCAAAGTTGCCATGGTTACGATAACGCGACGCTGAGTAACATCCAAAAGATTGTCAGGTGTGGATGTGATATAG
>JAXCGZ010009528.1:45000-70000 GCA_037179515.1 Halocaridina rubra
GCAAGCCCCAACCCCCCACTGTGGTGTCCAACCACAGCAGTTCCTGCCGGTAAACAGCTTAAACTCTCGGTCTTGGACGGGAACCGATCTTTCGACCTCGCGAATGCGAAGATAAATTTCCAAAAGTTTTATCTACATCCTGCCTCAAATCAGACAATAAAGAGAAATTTCCACAAATCTTTGGTAAACTGCAAAATATAGATTAAATACTTTCGCAGCAACAAATTGCAAATATATTCATTCTTATATATAAAACGATCCTCACAAGTAACAAATAAATCAATAGAAATTTTTAATAATCTAAAAACATTAAAAGAATGAAACAGAGCATATACAAGTTATTAAAACTTAAAGTGTAATATGTAGAACCTGCTTAAAGTTGGTTAATCGGTGGTAATATATGAAACGAACGCCACAATTCTCATTCATTCTCATTTTGACACTTTCCTTATTGTATTAAAGTCTTGTATGTCGAAATTGCAGTATCATTCATCCACACAATAGTCTCTTATGGTGGAATGAAGTTCTCGTTAGACTTCACATATTCGTAATTCCAAACATACAGTTCGAGCCATCATGAGCTCGTTGGCAACTAGAACAATTGAATTTGTTATCATTCACTGAAATATAAGGAAAGACAATTTTTCTTAATGCTTTGTGCAATTTCATAGTGTTTGCTTATTATAAGTTATGAAACAAGATTGTATCTATTTTTGTGAATGTGACACCGCAATTGGCAAGGAAAATTTTCTATCTATTCCGTTCAAAAAAAAAAAAAAAAAAAAAAAAAAAAAAAAAAAAAAAAAAAAGACTAAGAAAAAAAGTAGTAGCTTAAGGAAAAAGAAGACAAAAAAGAGAATGATAAACAATAAGAAAAGAACAGGCTGAAAGATTAGTGAGAGTAATGAAAATCTCTCTCTCTCTCTCTCTCTCTCTCTCTCTCTCTCTCTCTCTCTCTCTCTCTCTCTCTCTCTCTCTCTATATATATATATATATATATATATATATATATATATATATATATATATATATATATATATATATATAGTAGGATTAGGCCCTGATATGGTGATAATCAGTTTTTTGATGGAAGAAAAGTTATTAGAGTATGGGAAGACATGAGCAGGAACAGAGTTCCGGAGTTTGAAAGCGGAAGGTAACAAGCAGTCACCACACCGACCAATCTGCAAGCTACAATTCTGCACACATTACCTATGTGACGAAACCACTTGGTAAGTGTTAAGTGGCCTCGCCAGCAGGAGAGGGATGAAACTTGTCAGCTCAACAGAACTGCGATGGAAGTAGCACTGATAAAAAAGAAAAATAGATGACATCATCTCCGGGGGAGAGAAGGAGCATCGAGATTAAAAGCAGGATCGCTGATGAATATGATTTCCTGATTATCATTTTGAGAGTAGAAGGTGATATGTTTTTGATATCAGTTGGTTAAATAGTTGAAGCAATTGTTAACATGTGCAAGACAACTAAATACTACAAAAGTTTCATCCATGAACTTTTTGTCGAAAATTGATTCGAAGGAAAGAGGGATTCAACAAGCAATATTTTCTCATGATGTACCCAGAAAATTGTAGTTAATGGTGTCGAAAGAGGATTACTCATGGTAAGACAATAAAATTGTTTGCACTGTTTGTTTCCAGTTACGACAAAAATCATGAACATTGACAACTTCAAAGTTTTATACAAACACGAATTCAGAAAAGAAAAAAAAAACATTAGAACTCACTGTAAGGCCGCTTTCACACCAAAGTGACAAGTCGCACACAGCATGCCACGTGGCGCGCCAGTTGAAAACGAACACCCGGAAATATATGAAACCTTTCACACAGAATTGGTGTGAAACGTTCCATGTACCACGTGCGACTTATCGCCCTTTTCATTTTTTATGAATGTGACACCAGGACGGGCGAAATAAATTGCCCTCATCGGACCTGGGCAAGAAAAAAAACATTAAACAAAGAGAAACAGAGATGGCGAGTGTTGTGCCATGTCAGATGTGAAGGGATAATAAGAGATATGTAGCAAATAAGAAAGAATATTTTGTGTAGATTCTTGCATAGAAAAATAGATCCGATGCTGAAGGATATCTAAATATCGAGCTGTCCAGGACAGTCCAATTTAAGTTTAAAAGACCTGCTGTAACATCGCAACTAGCGGCTGTTGCCATATTCCAACCTACCTCGTATCCTAACATGGAAAGCTACCCATAAGGAAATAATTTTCAGGTTCGTAATTTTGCAAGTGATAAGCCCTTCTTGAACTATAGTCAGAAGGGATTTCTGATGTCCCAAAATGGTGAAGGCCGTATCCATGTATAAGTTGTGACTAAGCTCTAAAGGGAGAATTAGTAATGAGGATTTTACTTGTAGAACGATACAGTTTTATGCAATAAATATATTTGCTTTAAATGCTTTGGATGCCTTTCAGTGTGCACAATGTGGCCATCTTGTTGACAGTGCAAATATGTTGAGGCAAAAATCAAAGAGTCTTAACAATCTGCTGCAAGTGGATAATGCATTTCACCTACGATAAAATAGACCAACAAAGTTTCAATCATCCTGTACCACCACGACTACCTGCATTAGCATAAGTAAGGAAGCTCCCTCAAGACTTCTTTTCATTAAGTGTATTTATCTATTAATTAATTAATTAATTAATTGATTGATTAATTAATTGATTAATTAATTAACTATTTAAGTAATTTATGTCTATTTATTATTTATATATCTATTGCTTTATATAATTTTTGAAGAGTACTATATACATTATTATTCGCTTTACTACAACAGCTGTTATATTTTACCATTGCTGCCTTTGATACAAAAGCCATTAAGTAATGACACTAGTATAGAATAAAAAAGAATTTATTTCATCAGATAAAATGGACAGCAGAGAAGAGGTTTTGAACAGAGGTGATGAAGAAGAAGGGGGTGAACTAGAGAATGTTCTCATGATGGAGAATGCATATGATGATAATGTTGACGAAATAGTGCATGATGCGCAGCAGCAGACGTCACACGTCAGAGGTGATGAGGAAGCGGGTCAACCTGGTGGAGTAACACCTTCCTCAAGAGTGATATCGCCCGTTATTTCACTGCCTCCGTCATCACCTGGAGTTGTAGATGATGGCATGCCTCGAGGTAAGAGGGTGATTGATGATACAGAAATAATAATAACGTGCATATGCTGTATTGTGGATTACAGTAGCCGTAGCTCATGCATATCGACACTTGGAACCAAGCACTAATTATTTGTAAATCTCTCTTTCTCTAACACACACCACACACACACACACACACACACACACACACACACACACACACACACACACACACACACACACACACATATATATATATATATATATATATATATATATATATATATATATATATATATATATATATATAATTTATAATTTTCCTGCAGTTATATATTCATTTGCGAAATACTTTTTGCTAGTAGTTTCGTATAATACTGGGGAATCGTTCATTATGATTATTTGCAGTTCCAGCTGGAGGTCCCTCATGGAACAGTGTGCTAGATACTCTAGGTCCAGATCATCCTCTCCTGAAGGGATTCCAAGAGGCTAAAAGACGCCAATTCAAGCAGGAAAAAAGTCAGTTGCAGCTGCGTCTTCGCCAGTTGGTAAGGGTTATCTTCTGACGAGTTGATTGTAATGATGTTTTGACCTCAGACTGCAACCTTCCGTTTCCTGGCCGGTTTCGCTTCATATTCAATAACACTCATAATGTCTCCTTTTGGGTGCGACTACAGTTTTTGGCATGGTGGTAGAGGGTAGCAGGCTGCCTCAACGGATTAGAGACTAGAAATGACTCATGTTTACCAATGCGAGCGGCCATAGTGGGTGCAGGTAGAGAGTCTCTCACCTCGCTCTCCTTCCAAGTTCCTCTTAAAGCAAACCAACATGGTTAAAATAGCATAGCTAAGGGGTCGTAATAGATGCTAGTTGAGCCGAATACTTTGAAAGCTGAATAGATAATTTTTGTTCCTGCCAAAAATGGGAATTTTTTTTGTACTATTATTATTATTATTATTATTATTATTATTATTATTATTATTATTATTATTATTATTATTATTATTATTATTATTATTATTATTATTATTATTATATATAATAATAATAATAATAATAATAATAATAATAATAATAATAATAATAATAATAATAATAATAATAATAATAATAATAATAATAATAATAATAATTATTATTATTATTATTATTATGATTATTATTATTATTATTATTACGCTGGAGCTATATTTAAACTGGGAAATTAATAATAAGAATTTCGTACATTACGCTACCAAAAGCTTTTGAGAAATCCAACAACAGAAGCAGAGCATAGTTTTCATTTGTATATAACTGTTAATCTAATGAGTGTAGATAATTTGATGTTCTGAGTTATTTTATCATTTGCAAGTTATTTTTCCCATCACCTCTCATGTTGCTGCAATATGATGTTTGTAGTCTTGAAACAATTGTTTTTATAATATTTATTATTTCCATCATCAGTTAGAGACATGACACGTCCTTTTTCTTCCTAATATTAATAACACAAAGTCACATCATACCTTTAGAGTTTAAGATCCCATTGTGTCTGGTTTCTGATATGCATTGCCCCTTTATTATCAGTTATTCAGTACTGTTGGAGGGTGTATTATATTCCTTTTTACAACAGGAACCGGGTTATCCAAAAAAGATGTCTGTGAAGATTTCAGCTTACGTATCAGCATCATCTGAGTTCAGAATATTAATATGGATGTGACTTATGGTGATAACTGCTTTACGAGTAATCAGGAATATCATGTCTGGCACAGGAATATTTTAGAAATAGGTGTCATTTTTGGCTCATTTATATTTTGCTGCTGCAAGACTGGGAAATACACCAGAGAAGGAAATATACGCAGCTTTGTCATTAAAAGGTCTATTTGAGTTGCAGAATTAAGAGTATAAAAGGTTGCTTTTGTTATTACTTGTGCTCATTTCATTGGTTGTTACCCTTCTTCATTGTCTTATCTACTGAGGACAAAGTGTCGTACCTAATCATAAAGTATATATACAGGTGTCTAGCACAGATATGACATATAAATCTAGATATATAATAAATGATTAAATAATTTGAAGGGACTTTGGTGATGATGGTAAGCACATCGTATAATGAAAGGTAGTAATTTCTGATGCAGCATTGTCATCCACATATCTTCAAGCCCTTCTTGTTTTTCTAGTCCAGTGTTTTTTTTTTCTGGTTCTTTAAAATAATCCTTATGAGAAATGCAGACTCCTTCCCCACATTCATGGTCATGAAATATTTCAAAATCTGAAATATTTACATGCTAATTTTTAGGTACGTGAATATGCCAAGTTGCGCTTACAAGCAAAATATCTATGATATTGTCACTTATTTGCCTTTTTATGTCCTCATTATGACAAGGCAGTGATTGAGCATTCAAACGCAACAGCAAAACGGTATTTCCCCTTCTCAAGGGGATTTTAGTATTATTGCGTTTTGCATACACTTTGTTGTGTTATTTCCCCTTCTCAAGGGGATTTTAGTATTACTGCGTTTTGCATACAATTTGTTGTGTCTTAAACTGAACTGCTTTTTCTGAAGCTATGTTATCTCACTATAAATGCTAAGACTCCAAGTCAGTGAAAATGTGTGTTCTCAGTAGTTTGTCTATATTTTGATAGTTATACTAGTCTTTTCTCTCATCTAGAAATAGGTACATTATTCGCGTGTTTCTAGAATCTTGAAACCTTCCAAGACTCCAGCGACTTTTCACTTATGATGCAGAGACCCACAGATTATGTTACAGCTCGTGTTTTAAGTACATAAATGGATATATCATGAGGAATATCATTCCATCAATGCTTTATGTATTTCCTTATTTAAAAAGACTCCTTTTAAGTACAAAAAAAGATAAATCATGAAGCATGTCATTCCATCAATGCCTTATATACTTCATAGTTTAAAAGACGCTTTTTAAGTACTTATCAGGATATATCATGAAGCATATAATTTCATCAATGCTTTATACACCTCTCTAGTTAAAAAGACGATGTTCTCAAATACTGGCGTTTGTTCTCTCACCTCAGAAATAGTTAGGTATTGAGTATTTAATGTTGTAAATACTGACTGAAACACTTATTTAATTTTCCTTGTTTCTCAGTGATGATTCTGTCTGATGCTTCAGAGTTTGCAACTCGTTCCTGGACTTTTTAAATCCTTAGTTCTCGTCACACAGTTCTCTCCTATGGCTCTGTCTCTCCTTTTATGGTCAGGCACTCAATTTTTGCTATTTTTTATGCAATGATTTATGATTTTTTGTCAACACCTATTCTAATATTCGTTTCTCTTCTTTTAGATTCATTAGTGAACTACCCTCTTAGACGCTATTAATATCTATTTCAGAAGATGGTTTGTTGCAGGTAATTATGTTCTCATATTTCTATCAGGAAAAAAATGCACTCTGTAAAGATATGTTAAAAATGGTCCTCTATTCGATACATATAAAACAACCATTCATTCTTCCGTAATGCACTCTTGGAAAATTCATACTCCTTTATTCCTTGGTTTCCTTACTCTCAGGTAGAACCACTATTTGTAAGATGTTCTCTGCAAATGCAGTATCAAGTAGTGATTGCTCAAGTTCTACCCTGGCCTTTTTAGTTCCATCACATATTGGTTTAAAAACGCATCTTGCACTAAATCGTGGAATATTACCCACAGAGATTCCTCCTCACTGGGTGGATTATTTCTCTATGATTAAAGTCCTCCATTATTATATATCCTTCACTTCCTCTCACGTGAAATGTTCAGAGCTTAATTTATTGCGTTTTGTGTAAGCATACTGTTTACCTAATATACTTCAAGTCTTTGTTACTTACTTTTTTGATGGATTATGTACTATAGCAATTATTATGCTCCTTGAGTGTATTTAGACGAGCTGCATTATACTCTCACATATTATAATAATGTTATTTTCTTCAACATGGAACATTTTGCCAACAACCATAGCTTGCCCTCCTCAATCCTTTAAGGTTTCCCCTTTACCATTATTTTGTAGCCTCTGGAAGAATCTTTAGCAATGCATATATTCTCCTTTAATGCTATTATAATAATTGCTACTATATATGAGGTGAAAAAATTGAGAAAATTGCTTTTCAACCTCATCTTAATATATAAAGTCATGTATTTCACTTAACAACGATTTACCTGTATATCGTTTGGAGACATTCATTAAAGTGTAATTTTTCTCTAACCTTCTCATCATTGCAGAACCAACAGACTGGTGACCTTCAACAAGAAAACATAACATTGGGAGCCCAACTATATGACATACAACAATCGATCACTAGAGTTCAGGTTAGTTGCTACATGATGTATATTTATGATAATTTACTTTCTCAAAGTGATCAGCATTGCATGAAATATATTTCTGGAAACAATATATTCAGTGATTTCTTGATTTATACATGGCACCATGCTCTAATGCAAAAACGACAGTTGCAATTTTCCATTTGCTAACTTCCATGCTCATTACTGATGTGACGAGTTACATTGTCTTCTCTTAAATCATATCCACTGTGTCTAAAGTAAAGTAACATCCCTATATACAGTGAGTCATCAAATAAGTCTCAGTATGAATATCTGTGTCATGTTTTAAGGCACAGGTAAAGATTTATGCTTTATTGTATTACTTATAAAGACAAATTTTACAAATCTATTATATTACCGGAGCGTCTGATCCAAGTATTTTTCCGAAAAAACACTGGTATGTCATAGGTTAACTTGGACAGAGCGAAAGTAGAGAGACAAAAGGTCATCTCCAACCGTGTTGCAGCAGAGGATGCATTACAGCAAGCTAGACAGGAAGAGAGTAATTTACTGCAAAATTTACATCAGGCAAAAATTCATCGTAAGTAAATCAACGTTTAGAAAAAAACTCTTGCTATTTCTCCTTGTACATTCATTCCCATTTGTGCATCATTACAAATGTTGCTTGCTTTCGAAATATCCATGGTATATCAAAATATAATATGTAAATAGAGTCAGCTACCGGTAGGACTTGGTAGTCTGTTAAGCTGAGAAATGTGCAGATCTCATATACAGTGGCTTGTCCCCTTACCAAGTATTAAAAATGGACACAGTAATGGCATTTCTAGCGCATTGTCTTCTTCTCCAGAATCAAGGCTGAAGCGTGAGTTGGCCACATCTGGAGCTCAATTGGCAACTGTGAAACAATTCAAGGAGCAGAGCGATGGCAACATCACCACTGTAACTCGTGCTCTTCATAATACTGCATGGGATAGGGCCAGTCTCGAGAAGGATAAGATGGCTCAGGTATTGACGTTTTAAACACGTGCATTTTAACTTACACTCGGAAACAGTCCAGACAATTAATCATATAATTCACTACTCATAAAATATCTGGACATTTTCCAGTACTGACAGTCTTTATGATTTTTTTTAATTAACTTAGGATATGTTGGTAGAGCGCTTGACAATATCTTTGGATAGGGAAAGAACTACACTTGCGTCTCTTCAGCAATCTACTATTGACGTTTCGGAGCTCACAAAAGCACTGCAGCAACGAGCTCGACTTCAGCAAGCTGAACTCCAACAGCTAGGTAAACAAACTTTCTTTGGTCCCAATGGCTGGCAGACAAAAAAGGAGGTCAAGTAATATATATATATATATATATATATATATATATATATATATATATATATATATATATATATATATATATATATATATATATATATATATATAGATATATATATATATATATATATATATATATATATATATATATATATATATATATATATATATAGATATATATATATATATATATATATATATATATATATAGATACACACACTAGTACAGCTGTCTTATTTTCTTAATTTTTTTTTGCTTTTCTTTTAGCTTTCTCTTTTACTATTTTTTTTATTTTGTATATATATTGAGTTAAATGTAAAGTCTAATCCTGTGATAACATATCTTGGTTAGCAAGTGAGTTTATCAGTTAGGAAGAATATATAGCAGAAACAGGTAGGTGCCTCCTCAGACACAAATTCGAATTTTCCTTCAGGTTTGACTTTTGTTTTGTTGCATTTTTTTTCTTCTTTTTCTTTTTATCCTTAAATTACCATGGTCAAGTTTTTAAGTTAAGATGTGTGTTACCAGAAAAGAGATAAATTGAGTCACTAAATAGCACTTATATGGAGATATAAAAATTCTGTGTGAAGCTTAAATAAAAGTTTTTCTCTTTTTTTTCCTCTTTCTCTTCTTCTTTCTATATTCTTTGAGAGGGAGAACATAAAAATGAGGCCATCTCTGTCCCAAACCTCCCCCATCCATGGGTCAGTAGGAGGGGTAGCCATTAGGAGACTTAAACAGAAAATCAAGAATTTAGAGGCAAGGGTTATAAGCCTTGATGAAAAAATTTGGAATATGGATGGAGAAATGAAAGAGAATGAAACACTCAGAGAGCAAATAAGATCTTTGGAGGAAGCAAATAAAGCACAAGAGCAGGAGAGAAAGGAACTAGAAAAAAGAATAAAGAAGCTGGAAGGGGAAAAGAGACAACTAGAATCTAGAATTTCTAAACAAGAAGATTAAAACAAACAGCTGAATGACAACCTAAAGGAATTAGATGTTAGTTCACTGCTCTCTTCTGAGAGAGACGAGATTGCTGCTTGGAATGTCCAAATTAAGGAAAACATTGAATAGTTCAGAAAAGAGTTCCAGGAGCTGAATATGGAAAATGATGCCATGAAAACTTCCTTTGCTGATGCACTAAAGGGGAATGTGGAAGTAAAAGAGGCTGTAAAGGTGGTGGCACTGGAAAACATACAAACAGTTGACTATAAAGAGACAGTAATCGAAAAAATGAAAGAGGTTGTGATGGAAAGGGCAAACCCACTCATCAAACAGGCACTTGATAAGGAGAAGACAGTGGTAATCTCAGGAATAAGCGAATCCCAGGAGCCAACATGGCAGGGGAGACTTGAAGAAAATAAAGCTAGGGTTGTAGACCTGATAAGAAAGCTTGGAGTAGTATGTGGTCCTGAGGATATTGTAAACATACACCAACTAGGTAAATATTCGAGGGAAGGAAAGCCAAGACCAACAAAAGTAACCTTTGAGAGAGGGGAAACATGTAGGGAAATATTGTTGAGAAAAAAAAGTCTAAAAGACCTTCAAGAATTCAAAGAAGTATTCATTTGACGATACAGATCACAGGAAGAGATGGGAAAGATCAAAAACTTGTTGCAAGAGGCAAGGAGGTTAAATGATGAAAGAAATGAAGAAGAGAAGAAAAATTTTCATTACAGAGTTCTTCCAGACAAAGGGGAGATAAAGAAGATAATGACAGAAGATCAGGGGATGGGGCCTCATTGAGATTGTTATACACAAATGCTGATGGATTAGCTGGTAAGGCAGTAGAATTAAAAGATAGGATTCACAACAGTAAGGCAGATATAGTAGCAATTACAGAGACTAAGTTGAGTGAGGACATAAACAGTGTCACAGTTTTTCCTAAGGGCTTCAGAATACTAAGGGTTGAAAGATCTGAGAGGACTGGTGGAGGGATAGCACTGCTCATAAGTGAAAGGATTCAAGTTGAAGAAATAAACTTGGCTATAGAAAGTGAGTTCAAGGAATTTCTTTTTGCTCGCATAAATACTGGGTCAGAGAGCATTATAATAACTGTTGTATGCAACCCACCATGGAACCAAAATAGGCTTGAAGTTTATGAGGAAAGTCATATAGGTACTATTGAAGTCATAAACTCAGTTGTTAACATGGCACGGGAAAAAAAATGTAGGATTTTGATTATGGGAGACTTTAATCATAAAGAGATAGATTGGATAAATCTTGACCCACACAGTGGTGAGGGCTCATTCGGGGCAAGATTCCTAGATTGCGTACAAGGGAATTTCCTACACCAACATGTAATGGAACCAACAAGGGCCAGGGGTGGGGATGAGCCATCACTACTTGATCTAGTGTTCACAGAAAATGTGTTAGATATTGAAAAAATTGAGTATGCACCACCAATTGGAAAGAGTGACCACTGTGTGTTGTTGATGGAGTATATCATTGAAGATATTCTTCCTGAGAGTAGAGGCACTGAGGACATGAGGAGGAACTATCCGAAAGGAGATTACATCAAAATGAATGAGCTTTTTGCAGTTCTTGACTGGAGAACCTTATTTTACAACAAATCTGTACAAGAAATGTATGACATCTTTTGTGAGAAATATGGGAAGATAGTAGATTGCTGCATACCTGTCACCAAAGTAGGTGTAATTCATGCCAGAGAGAAATGGTTCGATAATGGGTGTAAAAGAGCTAAGGAGTGGAGAGACAAATGCTGGAAATGGTATAGGAGAAGAAAAAACATAAATGCCTGGCAAACCTACAAAAGAGCAAGAAATGACTACCTAAGTAAAAGGAGAGAGGCAGAGAGAGACTATGAGAGGGACATCACCAGGAAGGCTAAAGAAAATCCCAAGCTTTTCCACAGCTTTATCAGAGGAAAACTGAAGATAAAAGAACAGGTTTTAAGGCTAAAGAGAGCTGATGGAAGCATCACTGAGACGGATGAAGAGATCTGCAAAGAACTGAACAAGGAGTTTCAGTCAGTATTTACAGTAGAAAATACCCCACCCCCTCAGATTGCAGTGATAGAAGCTCAAGGGCCGGTATTAGAGTACATCAACCTTACAGCCACAGAGGTATGCAAAGCACTGATGGATTTAGATGTTCATAAAGCTACACGTCCTGATGACATATCCCCTCATGTGCTTAAAAAATGCGCAAACTCAATATCAGTGGCACTAAGTATCATATTTAAAAAGTCACTGGAGTCAGGGGAGATTCCAAGATGCTGGAAACAAGCAAATGTGATACCTATCTTCAAAAAGGGAAAGAGGGATACGGCTCTGAACTATAGACCAGTTTCCTTGACCAGCATAGTTTGCAAAGTTATGGAGAAACTACTAAGGAAACATATCTCTCTTCACTTGGAATCCTTCAACTTTTTGTCAGTGAAGCAACATGGCTTCAGAGAAGATAGATCAACAGTAACAAACTTATTAGAATTTTATGATGAGGTAAGCCAAATCTTACAGGAAAGAGAGGGCTGGGCAGATTGCATATTCCTAGACTTCCAGAAAGCATTTGACACTGTTCCACATGGGAGACTTATTAGGAAGCTGCAATCAATGGCTAGAATAGGTGGAAATGTTTTGGAATGGATAAAAACTTACTTAGAAGGAAGGGA
Organism: Halocaridina rubra; assembly: GCA_037179515.1. Classification (NCBI taxonomy): domain Eukaryota; kingdom Metazoa; phylum Arthropoda; class Malacostraca; order Decapoda; family Atyidae; genus Halocaridina; species Halocaridina rubra. The sequence continues at coordinate 57,354 of JAXCGZ010009528.1, forward strand.
ACAGAGGGTTAGAGGAAGACACTCAGTGTCTGATTGGAGAAGAGCTAGTAGTGGAGTTCCACAGGGTTCAGTTTTAGGGCCACTATTGTTCCTTGTATATGTAAATGACCTACCAGTCTGTAAATTCATTCATGAATATGTTTGCAGATGATGCAAAGATTGTGAAGAAAGTAAAAAACGAGAACAATGGTAGAGAACTTCAGGAGGATCTAAATAATCTATATTAGTGATAAGAAAAGTGGCTAATGAAATTCAATACTTCAAAATGTAAGGTAATGAGAATGGGTACAAGTGCAAGAAGGCCCAAGCTTGACTACTCGGTGGCTGGAGTACAACTTCAAGAGACAGAAAATGAGAGAGATCTAGGAGTAAACATACTGGCAGATTTGTCTCCAGAAATACATATAAATGGCATAGTAAGGGCAGCATATGCATTCTTATCAAATGTAAGGGTAGCCTTCAGGCACATGGACAAGGAAATGTTCAGAAATATTTATGTAACCTATGTGAGGCCAAAACTCGAATATGCAGCCCCCTTTTGGAATCCGCACTTGAAAAAGCACATAGCTAAGCTTGAAAAAGTTCAAAGACATGCCACGAAACTGGTGCCAGAAATATGCAATCTCAGTTATGATGAGAGGCTGAGGGAATTAGACTTACCATCACTCGAAGCTAGAAGAGTGAGGGGGGATATGGTGACAGTCTTTAAATTCCTTCATGGTTATGATAGAGTGGATAGGGATCGATATTTTGATATGGATGGCTCTAGAACTAGAGGTCACAGTTTGAAGCTTGGTAAGAAAACTTCTTTGCAGGATGTAAGGAAATACTTTTTCAGTGTAAGAGTAGTTGATAATTGGAATTCGCTACGCGAGGAGGTAGTTAATGCTATCTCAATCCATAGTTTTAAGGACAGGTATGATAAGTATCACTAAGTCTAAAATGGAACCGATGAGGAGACGGGAAGATAGTAGCTTTGGGCTCTTTCCCGTAAGCACAATTAGGTAATCACAATTAGGTAATCACACACACACACACACACACATATATATATATATATATATATATATATATATATATATATATATATATATATATATATATATATTTATATATATATATATATATATATATATATATATATATATATATATATATATATATATATATATATATATATATATATATATATATATATATATATATATATATATATATATATATATATATATATATATATATATATATATATATATACAGTATATATATATATATATATATATATATATATATATATATATATATATATATATATATATATATATATATATATATATATATATATATATATATATATATATATATATATATATATATATATATATATATATGAATAATTTTTTACCCCGACCGGGACTCGAACCTAGGACTTATGATTACTATATATATATATATATATATATATATATATATATATATATATATATATATATATATATATATATATATTTAAATATATATATATATATATATATATATATATATATATATATATATATATATATATATATATATATATATATATATATATATATATATATATATATATATATATATATATATATATATATATATATATATATATATATATATATATATATATATATATATATATATATATATATATATATATATATATATATATATATATATATATATATATATATATATATATATATATATATATATATATACAGTAATCCCTCGCTATATCGCGGTTCACCTATCGTGAATTCAGTATATTGCGTTTTTTTTTCTGGGTATATGCGGAAATATTAAAAAAATAAAAATTTTCAGTATTTTAATTATTTTTTTGAAAACAAAAATTTTCATTATTTTATTGATACAAAAATGTATTTCCAAGCCTAAGAATAATAAAACCGTAAGAAATAGTAAAAAAAAACAAATTTGAACATGTTACTCTGCACCATAGAAAGTACGATACTGGTATCAGCGTTTCGGAAAACCCAAAGGGTCACACCTACATGAGCTAGCATATATTAAAATTTCCAGTAACTTCATTATTTTATTGATAAAAGAATGTATTTCTTAGCCTAAGAATAATAAAACTGTAAAAAATAGCAAAAAACATAAATAATCACAGTATTACACCATGTAAAATACGATACCGGTATTTTCAGCGTTTCGGAAAACGAAAAGGGTCGCACCTACGTGAGGTAGTACATTTTGAAATTTTCATTATTTTATTGATAAAACGAGTATTTCCTAGCCTAAGAGTAATAAAATAGTAAAAAATAGTAAAAAAACATAAATTTAAACCCTCTGGCACATAATAATGTGCTACTTTGACACAACGACCTCGTCTGCGGAGAGAGTCACCCGCCAAATTTAAGCATATTAACTCAACTCATTCCAGCTTTGGATGTGGAACTTGGCCGTGAAAGCATGTGCCAAGAATGCTGCATTGATCAAGTGTCCTGTGGGGCGGGCATAATATCAAGAATAGCCTCACCGTATTCCCTGTGTGTCGTAAAAGGCGACTAAAAGTGGACGGGGCGGGGGGACTAGGAATCCCCCCCCTTGTACCAACCTCCTGTGAGGCATCAAAGAAGAGTAGAGTAGAGGGGAGTATAACTGCTCCCCAAACTGTTTCTTTTTTGATATCGGCTACCCCCACTTTTAAAGGGGAAACAGCCACGGTATATGTATGTATGTATGTACACTCACAGTATTGCACCATGTGAAATACTGTACGATAGCTTACACTGTATTGGCGTCTTGGAAAACACAAAGGCTCGCACCTACGTGAGATAGTTCATGGAATGCTATTGGCTGAAAGGGTGGGAGACAATGAATCACAGAATTGTTTTTCTGTATGTTCTGTATTATGCGGTCTGATTGGCATATTGATTGAAGTTTGGTTCTCCCACCATCCTCCATTGTCTCCCCTCACTCGTTCAGTCTAACTGACATGTGCACAGTTCACGTTGTGCTTATTAATATGTTATACTTCAGGGGTTGGGTTCTTTCGATAACAGTCTCCTATGCCTCAAAAGGTCCCTCTTTAATTTCAAGCAGCTCCTGTAGATCTTCTTTAACATCTGATTTACAAGAGATTTACTCTACTGGGGGAGCATCAGTATCATTTCCTTTGCCTTATCAGATTCCTCTTTACTTTCAAGCGGCTTCTGCAGATGTTCTTTAACGTGTGATTTACAAGAGATTTCCTCTACTGGGGGAGCATCAGTATCGTTTCCATTGCCTCAACAGACTCCTCTTTAATTTCAAGTGGTGTCTGCATATCTTCTTTAACGTGTGATTTATAAGAGATTTCCTCTATTGGGGGAGCATTAGTGTCATTTTCACAGTTTTCAATGCCATCCACCTCCATCATAGAAGGAGAAGGAACACAACTGGTTTCTGAAGACTGACCTGAATTGAGACCAGTTTGTGCAAAGTCCAAAGTATACTGTATTTCAAAACATCACTGATAGGATACTTGGCCTCTCCACTTCCATATTTTTCATAATGATCAAGGGTTATCCTATGTACTGTATATTCAATTCACTTCGTAACTAACCCACGAGAAAATCGAAGAACCTGGCCTTACACTCGAACGTCTGGCAGCCCTGTACGGACACGTGAAAGCACTCCAATAGCTCTCACAAGAACATGATGATAATATGGTTCGTTCGGTGACTTTCTGCAATCTTCTCTACGATGCCATGTCATTACCACATCATTCACGGTAAGTTTACCTGTCACTTTCATATAAATTTACGCTTGCACGCTGTTATTAATGAAGTAAAGGGTGGTTTGTTAATAGTAGAGGGAGGGTTTGTACAGTAACCGTAAAAATAAATGTAAAATGCCTATGTACATATAGGGTGATCCTACTTCTCGGAAATTCACCTGTCGCGGCCGGTCCCGTAACCGAACCCCGCGATAAACGAGGGATCACTGTATATATATATATATATATATATATATATATATATATATATATATATATATATATATATATATATATATACGTATTCCCTGCGTGTCGTAAAAGGCGACTAAAAGTAGATGGGGCGGGGGGACTAGGAATCCCCCCCCCCTTGTACCAACCTCCTGCGAGACTTCAAAGAAGAAGGGGAGTAGAGGGGAGAATAACTTCTCCCCAGTTTTCCTTCCTTGATGTCGGCTACCCCCCAATTAAACGGGGAAACAGCCAAGGTATATGTATATATATATATATATATATATATATATATATATATATATATATATATATATATATATATATATATATATATATATATATATATATATATATATGTATATGTGTGTATGTGTGTGTGATTACCTAATTGTGATTACCTAATTGTGTTTACGGGAAAGAGCCCAAAGCTCGTATCTTCCCGTCTCCTCATCGGTTCCATTTTATACTTAGTGATACTTATCGTACCTGTCCTTAAAACTATGGATTGAGATAGCATTAACTACCTCCTCGCTTAGCCAATTCCAATTATCAACTACTCTTACACTGAAAAAGTATTTCCTTACATCCTGCAAAGAAGTTTTCTTACGAAGCTTCAAACTATGACCTCTAGTTCTAGAGCCAGCCATATCAAAATATCGATCCCTATTCACTCTATCATAACCATGAAGGAATTTAAAGACTGTCACCATATCCCCCCTCACTCTTCTAGCTTCGAGTGATGGTAAGTCTAATTCCCTCAGCCTCTCATCATAACTGAGATTGCGTATTTCTGGCACCAGTTTCGTGGCATGTCTTTGAACTTTTTCAAGCTTAGCTATGTGCTTTTTCAAGTGCGGATTCCAAAAGGGGGCTGCATATTCGAGTTTTGGCCTCACATAGGTTACATAAATATTTCTGAACATTTCCTTGTCCATGTGCCTGAAGGCTACCCTTCCATTTGATAAGAATGCATATGCTGCCCTTACTATGCCATTTATATGTATTTCTGGAGACAAATCTGCCAGTATGTTTACTCCTAGATATCTCTCATTTTCTGTCTCTTGAAGTTGTACTCCAGCCACCGAGTAGTCAAGCTTGGGCCTTCTTGCACTTGTACCCATTCTCATTACCTTACATTTTGAAGTATCAAATTTCATTAGCCACTTTTCTGACCACTCATGCAGATTATTTAGATCCTCCTGAAGTTCTATACCATTGTTCTCGATCTTTACTTTCTTCACAATCTTTGCATCATCTGCAAACATATTCATGAGTGAATTTACAGACTTTAGTAGGTCATTTACATATACAAGGAACAATAGTGGCCCTAAAACTGAACCCTGTGGAACTCCACTACTAACTTTTCTCCTTTCAGACACTGAGTGTCTTACTCTAACCCTATGTTCCCTTCCTTCTAAGTAAGTTTTTATCCATTCCAAGATATTTCCACCTATTCTAGCCATTGATTGCAGCTTCCTAATAAGTCTCCCATGTGGAACAGGGTCAAACGCTTTCTGGAAGTCTAGGAATATGCAATCTGCACAGCCCTCTCTTTCCTGTAAGATTCGGCCTACCTCATCATAAAATTCTAATAAGTTTGTTACTGTTGATCTACCTTCTCTGAAGCCATGTTGCCTCACTGACAAAAAGTTGAAGGATTCCAAGTGAAGAGAGATATGTTTCCTTAGTAGTTTCTCCATAACTTTGCAAACTATGCTGGTCAAGGAAACTGGTCTATAGTTCAGAGCCATATCCCTCCTTCCCTTTTTGAAGATAGGTATCACATTTGCTTGTTTCCAGCATCTTGGAATCTCCCCTGACTCCAGTGATTTTTTAAATATGATACTTAGTGCCACTGATCTTGAGTTTGCTCAGTTTTTAAGTACATTAGGGGATATGTCATCAGGACATGTAGCTTTATGAACATCTAAATCCATCAGCGCTTTGCATACCTTTGTGGCTGTAAGGTTGATGTTCTCTAATACCGGCCCTTGAGCTTCTATCTCTGCAATCTGAGAGGGTGGGGTATTTGCTACTGTAAATACTGACTGAAACTCCTTGTTCAATTCTTTGAAGATCTCTTCATCCGCCTCAGTGATGCTTCCATTCGCTCTCTTTAGCCTTAAATCCTGTTGTTTTACCTTCAGTTCTCCTCTGATAAAGCTGTGGAAAAGCTTGGGATTTTCTTTAGCCTTCCTGGTGATGTCCCTCTCATAGTCTCTCTCTGCCTCTCTCCTTTTACTTAGGTAGTCATTTCTTGCTCTTTTGTAGGCTTGCCAGGCATTTATGTTTTTTCTCCTCCTATACCTTTTCCAGCATTTGTCCCTCCACTCCTTAGCAATTTTACGCTCATTATCGAAATATTTCTCTCTGGCATGAATTACACCTGCTTCGGTGACAGGTATGCAACAATCTACTATCTTCCCATATTTGTCACAAAAGATGTCATACATTTCTTTTACAGATTTGTTGTAAAATAAGGTTCTCCAGTTAATAACTGCAAAAAGCTCATGCATTTTGATGTAATCTCCTTTCGGATAGTTCCTCCTCATGTCCTCAGTGCCTATACTCTCAGGAAGAATATCTTCAATGATATACTCCATCAACAACACACAGTGGTCATCTTTCCAATTTGTGGTTCATACTCAATTTTTTCAATATCCAACACATTATCTGTGAATACTAGATCAAGTAGTGATGGCTCATCCCCACCCCTGGCCCTTGTTGGTTCCATTACATTTGGTGTAGGAATTACCCTTGTACGCAATCTAGGAATCTTGCCCCGAATGAGTCCTCACCACTGTGTTGGTCAAGATTTATTCAATCTATCTCTTTATGGTTAAAATCTCCCATAATCAAACTCCTACATTTTCTCTCCCGTGTCATGTTAACAACTGAGTTTATGACTTCAATAGTACCTATATGACTTTCCTCATAAACTTCAAGCCTATTCTGGTTCCTTGGTGGGTTATATACAACAGTTATTATAATGCTCTCTGACCCAGTATTTATGCGAGCAACAAGAAATTCCTTGAACTCACTTTCAATAGCCAAGTTTATTTCTTCAACTTGAATCCTTTCACTTATGAGCAGTGCTATCCCTCCACTAGTCCTCTCAGATCTTTCAACCCTTAATATTCTGAAGCCCTTAGGAAAAACTGTGACATTGTTTATGTCCTCACTCAACTTAGTCTCTGTAATTGCTACTATATCTGCCTTACTGTTGTGAATCCTATCTTTTAATTCTACTGCCTTACCAGCTAATCCATCAGCATTTGTGTATTACAATCTTAATGAGGCCCCATCCCCTGATTTTCTTTCATTATCTTCTTTATCTCCCCTTTGTCTGGAAGAACTCTGAAATGAAAATTTTTCTTCTCTTCTTCATTTCTTTCCTCATTTAACCTTCTTGCCTCTTCCAACAAGCTTTTGATCTTTCCCATCTCTTCCTGTGTTCTGTATCGTCTAATGAATACTTCTTTGAATTCTTGAAGCTCTTTTAGACTTATTTTTCTCAACAATATTTCCCTACATGTTTCCCCTCTCTCAAAGGTTACTTTTGTTGGTCTCGGCTTTCCTTCCCTCGAATATTTACCTAGTTGATGTATGTTTACAATATCCTCAGGACCACAAACTACTCCAAGCTTTCTTATCAGGTCTACAACCCTAGCTTTATTTTCTTCAAGTCTCCCCTGCCATGTTGGCTCCTGGGATTCGCTTATTCCTGAGATTACCACTGTCTTCTCTTTATCAAGTGCCTGTTTGATAAGTGGGTTTGCCCTTTCCATCACAACGTCTTTCATTTTTTTGATTACTGTCTCTTTATAGTCAACTGTTTGTATGTTTTCCAGTGCCACCACCTTTACAGCCTCATTTACTGCCACATTCCCCTTTAGTGCATCAGCAAAGGAAGTTTTCATGGCATCATTTTCCATATTCAGCTCCTGGAACTCTTTTCTAAACTGTTCAATGTTTTTCTTAATCTGGACATTCCAAGCAGCAATCTCGTCTCTCTCAGAAGAGAGCAGTGAACTAACATCTAATTCATTTAGGTTGTCATTCAGCTGTTTGTTTTTATCTTCTTGTTTAGAAATTCTAGTTTCTAGTTCACTCTTTTCCCCTTCCAGCTTCTTTATTCTTTTTTCTAGTTCCTTTCTCTCCTCCCCTTGTGCTTTATTTGCTTCCTCCAAAGATCTTATTTCCTCTCTGAGTGTCACCAAAGTAGGTGTAATTCATGCCAGAGAGAAATGGTTCGATAATGAGTGTAAAAGAGCAAAGGAGTGGAGAGACAAATGCTGGAAAAGGAATAGGAGGAGAAAAAACATAAATGCCTGGCAAGCCTACAAAAGAGCAAGAAATGACTACCTAAGTAAAAGGAGAGAGGCAGAAGGAGACTATGAGAGGGACATCACCAGGAAGGCTAAAGAAAATCCCAAGCTTTTCCACTGCTTTATCAGAGGAAAGCTGAAGATAAAAGAACAGGTTTTAAGGCTAAAGAGAGCGGATGGAAGCATCACTGAGACGGATGAAGAGATCTTCAAAGAATTGAGCAAGGAGTTTCAGTCAGTATTTACAGTAGAAAATACCCCACCCTCTCAGATTGCAGAGATAGAAGCTCAAGGGCCGGTATTAGAGAACATCAACCTTACAGCCACAGAGGTATGCAAAGCGCTGATAGATTTAGATGTTCTTAAAGTTACAGGTCCTGATGACATATCCCCTAATGTACTTAAAAAATGCGCAAACTCAAGATCAGTGGCACTAAGTATCATATTTAAAAAGTCATTGGAGTCAGGGGAGATTCCAAGATGCTGGAAACAAGGAAACGTGATACCTATCTTCAAAAAGGGAAGGAGAGATACGGCTCTGAACTATAGACCAGTTTCCTTGACCAGCATAGTTTGCAAAGTTATGGAGAAACTACAAAGGAAACATATCTCTCTTCACTTGGAATCCTTCAACTTTTTGTCAGTGAGGCAACATGGCTTCAGAGAAGGTAGATCAACAGTAACAAACTTATTAGAATTTTATGATGAGGTAAGCCGAATCTTACAGGAAAGAGAGGGCTGTGCAGATTGCATATTCCTAGACTTCCAGAAAGCGCTTGACACTGTTCCACATGGGAGACTTATTAGGAAGCTGCAATCAATGGCTAGAGTAGGTTAAGATGTCTTGGAATGGATAAAAATTTACTTAGAAGGAAGGGAACATAGGGTTAGAGTAAGACACTCAGTGTCTGAATGGAGAAGAGTTAACAGTGGAGTTCCACAGGGTTCAGTTTTAGGGCCACTTTTGTTCCTTGTATATGTAAATGACCTACCAGGGTCTGTAAATTCATTCATGAATATGTTTGCAAATGATGAAAAGATTGTGAAGAAACTAAAAAACGAGAACAATGGTAGAGAACTTCAGGAGGATCTAAATAGTCTGCATGAGTGGTCAGAAAAGTGGCTAATGAAATTCAATACTTCAAAATGTAAAGTAATGAGAATGGGTACAAGTGCAAGAAGGCCCAAGCTTGACTACTCGGTGGCTGGAGTACAACTTCAAGAGACAGAAAATGAGAGAGATCTAGGAGTAAACATACTGGCAGATTTGTCTCCAGAAATACATATAAATGGCATAGTAAGGGCAGCATATGCATTCTTATCAAATGTAAGGGTAGCCTTCAGGCACATGGACAAGGAAATGTTCAGAAATATTTATGCAACCTTCATGAGGCAAAAACTCGAATATGTAGCCCCCTTTTGGAATCCACACTTAAAAAAAGCACATAGCTAAGCTTGAAAAAGTTCAAAGACGTGCTACGAAACTGGTGCCAGAAATACGCAATCTCAGTTATGATGAGAGGCTGAGGGAATTAGACTTACCATCACTCGAAGCTAGAAGATTGAGGGGGGATATGGTGACAGTCTTTAAATTCCTTCATGGTTATGATAGAGAGGATAGGGATCGATATTTGATATAGCTGGCTCTAGAACTAGAGGCCATATTTTGAAGCTTCGTAAGAAAACTTCTTTGCAGGACGTAAGGAAATACATTTTCAGTGTAAGAGTAGTTGATAATTGGAATTGGCTAATCGAGGAGGTAGTTAATGCTATCTCAATTCATGATGTTAAGGACAGGTATGATAAGTATCACTAAGTATAAAATGGAACCGATCAGGGGACGGGAAGATGCGACCTTTGAGCTCTTTCCGTAAACACAATTAGGTAAGTACAATTAGGTAAGTACACAAATTTGATATTGCTGGGTCTAGAACTAGGGGTCATAGTTTGCAGCTTCGTAAGAAAACGTTTTTGCAGGCTGTAAGGAAATACTTTTTCAGTGTAAGAGTAGTTGATAATTGGAATTGGCTAAGCGAGGAGGTAGTTAATGCTACCTCTATCTATAGTTTTAAGGACATGTATGATAAGTATCACTAAGTATAAAATAGAACCGATCAGGAGACGGGAAGATACGAGCTTTGGGCTCTTTCCCGTAAATACAAGTAGGTAATAACAATTAGGTAATTACACACACACACACACACACACACACACACACACACACACACACACATAATAACTGTTGTATACAACCCACCAAGGAACCAAAATAGGCTTGAAGTGTATGAGGAAAGTCATATAGGTACTATTAAAGTCATAAACTCAGTTGTTAACATGGCACAGGAAAAAAAATGTAGGATTTTGATTATGGGAGACTTTAATCATAAAGAGATAGATTGGATAAATCTTGACCCACACAGTGGTGAGGACTCATTCGGGGCAAGATTCCTAGATTGCGTACAAGGGAATTTCCTACACCAACATGTAATGGAACCAACAAGGGCCAGGAGTGGGGATGAGCCATCACTACTTGATCTAGTGTTCACAGATAATGTGTTGGATATTGAAAAAATTGAGTATGAACCACCAATTGGAAAGAGTGACCACTGTGTGTTGTTGATGGAGTATATCATTGAAGATATTCTTCCTGAGAGTAGAGGCACTGAGGACATGAGGAGGAACTATCCGAAAGGAGATTACATCAAAATGAATGAGCTTTTTGCAGTTATTGACTGGAGAACCTTATTTTACAACAAATCTGTACAAGAAATGTATGACATCTTTTGTGAGAAATATGGGAAGATAGTAGATTGCTGCATACCTGTCACCAAAGTAGGTGTAATTCATGCCAAAGAGAAATGGTTCGATAATGGGTGTAAAAGAGCTAAGGAGTGGAGAGACAAATGCTGGAAAAGGTATAGGAGGAGAAAAAACATAAATGCCTGGCAAGCCTACAAAAGAGCAAGAAATGACTACCTAAGTAAAAGGAGAGAGGCAGAGAGAGACTATGAGAGGGACATCACCAGGAAGGCTAAAGAAAATCCCAAGCTTTTCCACAGCTTTATCAGAGAAAAACTGAAGGTAAAAGAACAGGTTTTAAGGCTAAAGAGAGCGGATGGAAGCATCACTGAGACGGATGAAGAGATCTGCAAAGAATTGAACAAGGAGTTTCAGTCAGTATTTACAGTAGAAAATACCCCACCCCCTCAGATTGCAGTGATAGAAGCTCAAGGGCCGGTATTAGAGAACATCAACCTTACAGCCACAGAGGTATGCAAAGCGCTGATGGATTTAGATGTTCATAAAGCTACAGGTCCCGATGACATATCCCCTCATGTGCTTAAAAAATGCGCAAACACAATATCAGTGGCACTAAGTATCATATTTAAGGAGTCACTGGAGTCGGGGGAGATTCCAAGATGCTGGAAACAAGCAAATGTGATACCTATCTTCAAAAAGGGAAGGAGGGATACGGCTCTGAACTATAGACCAGTTTCCTTGACCAGCATAGTTTGCAAAGTTATGGAGAAACTACTAAGGAAACATATCTCTCTTCACTTGGAATCCTTCAACTTTTTGTCAGTGAGGCAACATGGCTTCAGAGAAGGTAGATCAACAGTAACGAACTTATTAGAATTTTATGATGAGGTAAGCCAAATCTTACAGGAAAGAGAGGGCTGGGCAGATTGCATATTCCTAGACTTCCAGAAAGCGTTTGACACTGTTCCACATGGGAGACTTATTAGGAAGCTGCAATCAATGGCTAGAATAGGTGGAAATGTTTTGGAATGGATAAAAACTTACTTAGAAGGAAGGGAACAGAGGGTTAGAGTAAGACACTCAGTGTCTGAATGGAGAAGAGTTAGTAGTGGAGTTCCACAGGGTTCAGTTTTAGGGCCACTTTTGTTCCTTGTATATGTAAATGACCTACCAGAGTCTGTAAATTCATTCATGAATATGTTTGCAGATGATGCAAAGATTGTGAAGAAAGTAAAAAACGAGAACAATGGTAGAGAACTTCAGGAGGATCTAAATAATCTGCATGAGTGGTCAGAAAAGTGGCTAATGAAATTCAATACTTCAAAATGTAAGGTAATGAGAATGGGTACAAGTGCAAGAAGGCCCAAGCTTGACTACTCGGTGGCTGGAGTACAACTTCAAGAGACAGAAAATGAGAGAGATCTAGGAGTAAACATACTGGCAGATTTGTCTCCAGAAATACATATAAATGGCATAGTAAGGGCAGCATATGCATTCTTATCAAATGTAAGGGTAGCCTTCAGGCACATGGACAAGGAAATGTTCAGAAATATTTATGTAACCTATGTGAG
>JAXCGZ010009528.1:72500-147500 GCA_037179515.1 Halocaridina rubra
CACAGAAGGTTAAAAGGAATCCAACCTTATAGCTTATATCTACTATACTTAGAAATGAACGCATTCTAACTGAATGCCACTATGTTCATATTACAGATTCCCCAACCTCACTCGTAGCTTCATTTTAGCATTTAATTCAATTCCCAATCTCATCGGGCCATGAAATAATCAATTAAGCACAATACATATGTGAAAACATGAATCAGTTTTTACCCCGACCGGGACTCGAACCTAGGACTTATGATTACTAAGTAAAGGTGCTACCACTACACCACAGATGGTTAAAAGGAATCCAACCTTATAGCTTTTATCTGCTATACTTAGGAATGAACGCATTCTAACTGAATGCCACTATGTTCATTTGAACATAAATGCTAAAATAAATCCACGAGTGAGGTTGGGGAATCTGTAATATGAACAGAGGTGCATTCAGTTAGAATGCGTTCATTCCTAAGTATAGTAGATATAAGCTATATGGTTGGATTCCTTTTAAACCTTCTGTGGTGTAGTGGTAGCACCTTGACTTAGTAATCATAAGTCCTAGGTTCGAGTCCCTATCGGGGTAGAAAATGATTCATGTTTTCACATATGTAATGTGCTTAATTGGTTATTTCATGGCTCGAATGAGATTGGGAATTGAATTAAATGTTAAAATGAAGCCACGAGTGAGGTTGGGGAATCTGTAATATGAACATAGTGTCATTCAGTTGGAATGCGTTCATTCCTAAGTATAGTAGATATAAGCTATAAGGTTGGATTCCTTTTAAACCTTCTGTGGTGTAGTGGTAGCGCCTTGACTTAGTAATCATAAGTCCTAGGTTCGAGTCCCGGTCGGGACTGAAAATGATTCATGTTTTCACATATGTAATGTGCTTAATTGGTTATTTCATGGCCCGAATGAGATTGGAAATTGAATTAAATGATAAAATGAAGCCACGAGTTAGGTTGGGGAATCTGTAATATGAACATAGTGGCATTCAGTTAGAATGCATTCATTCCTAAGTATAGTAGATATAAGCTATAAGTTTGGATTCCTTTTAAACCTTCTGTGGTGTAGTGGTAGCGCCTTGACTTAGTAATCATAAGTCCTAGGTTCGAGTCCCGATCGGGGTAGAAAATGATTCATGTTTTCACATATGTAATGTGCTTAATTGGTTATTTCATGGCCCGAATGAGATTGGGAATTGAATTAAATGCTAAAATGAAGCCACGAGTGAGGTTGGGGAATCTGTAATATGAACAAAGTGGCATTCAATTAGAATGCGTTCATTCCTAAGTATAGTAGATATAAGATATAAGGTTGGATTCCCTTTAAACCTTCTGTGGTGTAGTGGTAGCGCCTTTACTTAGTAATCATAAGTCCTAGGTTCGAGTCCCGGTCGGGGTAGAAAATGATTCATGTTTTCACATATGTAATGTACTTAATTGGTTATTTTATGGCCCGAATGAGATTGGAAATTGAATTAAATGCTAAAATGAAGCCACGAGTGAGGTTGTGGAATCTGTAATATGAACATAGTGTCATTCAGTTAGAATGCATTCATCCCTAAGTATAGTAGATATGCTATTAGGTTCGATTCCTTTTAAACCTTTTGTGGTGTAGTGGTAACGCCTTGACTTAGTAATCATAAGTCCTAGGTTTGAGTCCCGGTCGGGATAGAAAGTGATTCATGTTTTCACATATGTAATGTGCTTAATTGGTTATTTCATGGCCCGAATGAGATTGGGAATTGAATTAAATGCTAAAATGAAGCCACGAGTGAGGTTGCGGAATCTGTAATATGAACATAGTGACATTCAGTAAGAATGCGTTCATTCCTAAGTATAGTAGATATAAGCTATAAGGTTGGATTCCTTTTAAACCTTCTGTGGTGTAGTGGTATGCACCTTGACTTAGTAATCATAAGTCCTAGGTTCGAGTCCCAATCCGGGTAGAAAATGATTCATGTTTTCACATAAGTAATGTGCTTAATTGGTTATTTCATGGCCCGAATGAGATTGGGAATTGAATTAAATGCTAAAATGAAGCCACGAGTGAGGTTGGGGAATCTGTAATATGATTATAGTGGCTTTCAGTTAGAATGCGTTCATTCATAAGTCTAGTAGATATAAGCTATAAGGTTGGATTCCTTTTAAACCTTCTGTGGTGTAGGGGTAGCACCTTGACTTAGTAATCATAAGTCCTAGGTTCGAGTCCCAGTTGGGGTAGAAAATGATTCATGTTTTCACATATGTAATGTGCTTAATTGGTTATTTCATGGCCCGAATGAGATTGGGAATTGAATTAAATGCTAAAATGAAGCCACGAGTGAGGTTGGGGAATCTGTAATATGAACATAGTGGCATTCAGTTAGAATGCGTTCATTCCTAAGTATAGTAGATATAAGCTATAAGGTTGGATTCCTTTTAAGCCTTCTGTGGTGTAGTGGTAGTGCCTTGACTTAGTAATCATAAGTCCTATGTTCGAGTCCTGGTCGGGGTATAAAATGATTCATGTTTTCACATATGTAATGTGCTTTATTGGTTATTTCATGGCCCAAATGAGATTGGGAATTGAATCAAATGCTAAAATGAAGCCTTGAGTGAGGTTGGGGAATCTGTAATATGAACATAGTGGCATTCAGTTAGAATGCGTTCATTCCTAAGTATAGTAGATATAAGCTATAAGGTTGGATTCCTTTTAAACCTTCTGTGGTGTAGTGGTAGTGCCTTGAATTAGTAATCATAAGTCCTAGGTTCGAGTCCCGATCGGGGTAGAAAATGATTCATGTTTTCACATAAGTAATGTGCTCAATTGGTTATTTCATGGCCCGAATGAGAATGGGAATTGAAAATTCTAAAATGAAGCCACGAGTGAGGTTGGGGAATCTGTAATATGAACATAGTGGCATTCAGTTAGAATGCGTTCATCCCTAAGTATAGTAGATATAATCTATAAGGATAGATTCCTTTTAAACCTTCTGTGGTGTAGTGGTAGCGCCTTGACTTAGTAATCATAAGTCCTAGATTCGAGTCCTGGTTGGGGTAGAATATGATTCATGTTTTGACTTATGTAAAGTGCTTAATTGGTTATTTCATGGCCTGAATGAGATTGGGAAATGAATTAAAAGCTAAAATGAAGCCACGAGTGTGGTTGGGGAATCTGTAATATGAACATAGTGGCATTCAGTTAGAATGCGTTCATTCCTAAGTATAGTAGATATAAGCTATAAGGTTGGATTCCTTTTAAACCTTCTGTAGTGTAGTGGTAGCGCCTTGACTTAGTAATCGTAAGTCCTAGGTTCGAGTCCCAATCGGGGTAGAAAATGATTCATGTTTTCACATATGTAATGTGCTTAATTGGTGATTTCATGGCCCGAATGAGACTGGGAACTGAATTAAATGCTAAAATGAAGCCACGAGTGAGGTTGGGGAATCTGTAATATGAACATATTTGCATTCAGTTAGAATGCGTTCATTCCTAAGTATAGTAGATATAAGCTATAAGGTTGGATTCCTTTTAAACCTTCAGTGGTGTAGTGTTAGCGCCTTGACTTAGTAATCATAAGTCCTAGGTTCGAGTCCCGGTCGGGGTAGAAAATGATTCATGTTTTCACATATGTAATGTGCTTAATTGGTTATTTCATGGCCCGAATGAGATTGGGAATTGAATTAAATGCAAAAATGAAGCCACGAGGGAGGTGGGGGAATCTGCAATATGAACATAGTGGCTTTCAGTTAGAATGCGTTCATTCCTAAGTATAGTAGATATAAGCTATAAGGTTGGATTCCTTTTAAACCTTCAGTGGTTTAGTGGTAGCGCCTTGACTTAGTGAACATATGTCCTATGTTCGATTCCCGGTCCGGGTAGAAAATGATTCATATATATATATATATATATATATATATATATATATATATATATATATATATATATATATATATGTTCCGGTTTTACGTCACGGACTCCCTTATCAACCAAGGGCTAGGACGGTTGCCTTCTTGCGAAGGACTTGTTTTGGCAGATGTAATCCTTACGCTGAGTGCATGCCTTTGCTAACCTCAGACCGTGACGGGGCGCGAACCCTCGACCTGACGCCTCAGAGTCGGAGACGCTACCGACTGAGCCACGGCGACTACTATATATATATATATATATATATATATATATATATATATATATATATATATATATATATATATATATATATATATATATATATATATATATATATATATATATATATATATATATATATATATATATATATATATTAGCCACCGTTTTCCAAGCGGTATCGTCCACGACTTTGAGGCATCGAGTCGAGGGTTCGCGCCCCGTCACGGTCTGAGATTAGCAAGTGCATGCACTCAGTGAAGCGATTACATCTGCCAAAACAAGTCCTTCGCAAGAAGGCAACCATCCTAGCCATTGGTAGAAAAAGTGAATCCGTGACGTAAAACCTGAACATATATATATATATATATATATATATATATATATATATATATATATATATATATATATATATATATATATATATATATATATATATATATATATATATATATATATATATATATATATTTGCATATATATATATATATATATATATATATATATATATATATATATATATATATATATATATATATATATATATATATATATATATATATATATATATATATATATATATATATGTATATATGTATATATATATATATATATATATATATATATATATATATATATATATATATATATATATATATATATATATATATATATATATATATATATATATATATATATATATATATATATATATATATATATATATATGTATTTGCATATATATATAAATATATATATATATATATATATATATATATATATATATATATATATATATATATATATATATATATATATATATATATATATATATATATATATATATATATATATATATATATATATATATATATATATATATATATATATATAATCAAATAACCACATTACCATATGTGAAAACATGAATAATTTTTACCCCGACTGGAACTTGAACCTGGGACACATAATTACTGTGCCAAGGCGCTACCAACTACACCACAGAAGGTCTAAAAGGAAACCAAACCTTGCAGCTATATATGCTATACTTGGAGGTTGGTGAAAACTGTAATATGAACAGAGTGGCATTCAGATAGAATAATTTTTTTTTTTTATGATTGTAACACCAGGAAGGGCCAAAAAAAAACCAAACAAACAAATAAAACAGCCCTCATAGGGCCTGGGCACGAAAAATACATAAATTGAATATCAACAGAAATGAGGAGAGTGCGATTATTCCTAGTATAGCATATGGAGCTGTAAGATTTATTTCCTTTTTAGACCTTTTGTGGTGTAGTGGTAGCGCCTTGGCAAAACAATCATGTGTCCCAAGTTGAAGTTTCGGTTGGGGTAAAAATAATTCATGTTTTAGCATATCGTAATGTCTTTATTTTTTTATTTTTGGTCCCGAATGAGATTGAGATTTGAATTAAATGCGAAAACGAAGCCATGATTGAGGTTGGGGAAAACTGTAATATGAACAGAGTGGCATTCAGATACAATGTGTTCATTCCTAGTATAGCATATATAGCTGTAAGGTCTGTTTCCCTTTTAGACCTTGTATGGTGTAGTTGGTAGCGCCTTGGCACAGTAATTATGTGTCCCAGGTTCAAGTACTTTTCGGGGTAAAATTTATTCATGTTTTCACATGTGGTAATGTGCTTATTTGATTATTGTTGGTCCCGAATGAGACTGAGGTTTGAATGAAATGCAAAAACGAAGCCACGAGTGATGTTGGGGGAAACTATTATATGAACAGAGTGGCATTTAGATAGAAAGCGTTCATTCCTAGTAGAGCATATATAGCTGTAAGGTTTGTTTCCCTTTCATACCTTCTGTGGTGTAGTTGGTAGCGCTTTGTTACAGTAATTATGTGTCCCAGGGTCAAATCCCTTTCGAGGTAAAAATTATTCATATATATATATATATATATATATATATATATATATATATATATATATATATATATATATATATATATATATATATATATATATTTACTATATTATGGTAATCTTTTGAAGCTTATGTTTTCTTTCCTAATTTTTAGAACTGGAGGGTGTAGGCGTGAGACGGGCATGGGAGTCCAACGTCCTTTTGTTAGAAAAACGTTCACACGAACAATCAGACGCTTACAAACTCCTACAGGAACTTCTTGGTCAGCTGGCAGGTCAAAAGACAGAGGTATGTTCTCGGAGAAATAATTATATGATTACAGTTGAAGATTATCTAGAATTAAACATTCTCTCTTAATCTTTAAAAAAAAAAAAAAAAAAAAAAAAAAAAAAAAATATATATATATATATATATATATATATATATATATATATATATATATATATATTATATATATATATATATATATATATATATATATATATATATATATATATGAATAATTTTTTTTACCCCGACCGGGACTCGAACCTAGGACTTATGATTACTAAGTCAAGGCGCTACCACTACACCACAGAAGGTAGCGCCTTGACTTAGTAATCATAAGTCCTAGGTTCGTGTCCCGGTCTGGGTAAAAAAAATTATTCATGTTTTCACATATGTAATGTGCTTGCTTGGTTTTATATATATATATATATATATATATATATATATATATATATATATATATATATATATATATATATCATATATATATATATATATATATATATATAATATATATATATATATATATATATATATGATATATATATATATATATAATATATATATATATATATATATATATATATATATATATATATCCATATATATATATATATATATATATATATATATATATATATATATATATATATATATATATATATATATATATATATATATATATATATATATATATATATATAGTATGTAGTATTTTTTAAGTACTAGAAAGACTAGATTCTGTTAAATTTTTGTGTGTGGAACGATTGCTACAAAATTTCATGAAAATAATTGCCATATTTTGACGAGGAGAGAAATAGAAATATGTTACCATAGAGGAGAAGTGAAGCATTAAGGTGCCAAAGCTATTCATCAAAGGTGTCTAATTTTCATGCACACCAGGGGGTAGCTTTCATTGCTGGGTTTAACTTGATTCTATCGTTTTATATCTTGGTTTTAAAATTGGTTTTGAAAATATTTTTCTCGCAGCATTAACCCTTTATGAACGAGAAGTGATGCCTTACATTGGTTGACAGTTAAATGTTTACCATTTTTCTAATGATAGATATTCATCTTTACATAAGGCAAATATTAAGTAGTAGGTGCATCACCACGTAAATGCTTTATTGAGAAGAATATCTGAATTTGTATTCTTGAGAGGCTAAAGTACATTTGTAGAAAATTTATGTTAAAAAAACTTTCACAAATGGTGAAAATGTGGATGGAAAAATGGGAAATATGGAAAGAGAAGAGAAAGAATTGTTAAAGAGTATAGACAGGGTAAATAGAATGCTCAGAAAAAATACAAGTACAGAATATTTGGAAGGGAGAAAAAGATACAAGAGGAAGGAGGAAAGAAATGATCCGGAGAGAAAGAGTTAAAAGTTTGAAGGAGAAAAGAAAGACCTGAATATTGGAATTTCCAAGCAAGAACATTGCTTTACTTTTTCTGAGAGATACTAAGCAGAAGCTTGGAATGTCCAAACAAAAACTGAGAGATATTTTCGGAGCTGAACACAAGATATAGAGAGTACCACAAAGGCCCTCTCAGATGCAGTTCAAAGACACGTGGCAGTAAAGGAAGCAGTGATAGAGGTGTAGGTGGAAAATATGGTCGCAGTACATTAAGGGTCATAGTATTTCTCCTGTGGGAAGGATAAGAATACTTCCTCCGTGTTCCCCGCATATCGAAAATGTATGAGTAAAAATTGGGTAGAACATGGAATTCTCCTCCTTTGCATTTTCTTCACACAGTGAGTCTATGTTATTTTGCTATGGCTCAGCTACCCTCTTGCAAGGGGAAATTTGGTTGTTATTTTTATGTAGATGATTGAGATAGCATGGCAATTGATCAAATAGGCACTGGATAAAGAGAAAACAGTGATACTCTCAGTCATATGAAAATGCTCACATCTCCTTTCCCTAGATAAAAGAAAGCATACATGTAAGTTAATAAGAACCAAGTTGATGCAAGAAAGAGAACTTTACATTTAGATTAAAATTTTGACAGTCAGAGGGCCT
The DNA here is from genome assembly GCA_037179515.1 of Halocaridina rubra. Lineage (NCBI taxonomy): Eukaryota > Metazoa > Arthropoda > Malacostraca > Decapoda > Atyidae > Halocaridina > Halocaridina rubra. The sequence continues at coordinate 80,782 of JAXCGZ010009528.1, forward strand.
TATAGTCTAACCAAACCTATGTAGGGATACTGGTTCTGGCGATGTTATGGGAGCAGAATAGGAATGATCAGTCAAAACTTTTCACTTTAACGTTAACTTCTTGAGCACTGTTAGAACTTTAAGTTCTTGAGCACTGTTAGAATGTTTCTTATTGGGATCACAGCCTAAAGTAATCCTTGTTGCAATAGGAGACAAAACTGACCTATAATTATCATCATCACTATTTATTACCGGGCATCTGCATTCCTGTGAAATAAAAGTTGTAAATCTAGGCATGATACGATCAGATTGTTTTTTCCTAACTATACTGCCAAAATTTCTAAGTTGCACTCTGTAGTTATGAATACCCAGTACTTCTAGGCTTTTTCTTGTTAACCAAGGTTTACCTTGACAGTAAATTTTAATAAAGACTGCGTCATCTATATTGTACTCAGAATTTTCAAATGTACATTTCTTTTAGCAGTGCCATTGACCTCTTTTCAATGAGGTTTTATTTTCTCTACTGTTCCTCTGAAATTTCAATTAAACATAAATTCAGATGAAGCTTTACCTGTGGCAGAATGCACAGACCTTTTACAACTATACAGAAATCTACATTCTCTGGTATTACTATCTCCATCAGTAAATTTACTAAGACCTACCATGAATGTCCTTACAACTTTTTCTGCCAAACCAATAGAAGGACTGCAAGGTGCAGGTGTTATAGGCTTCATGTCATACTGGCTCCGGAAAAACTCCATCTCTTGAGAAAAAAAATAAAAACGAACAATGTAAGAAGCAATTATATTTTGCAAACTATTATTACAAAAACTTTGCCATAACTTAACAATGATTACTGCTAATCTGGTAGATTTGGTTACATGGACATCCATAAGCTTAGTGCGGAAGTCTGCAATCTGTAAACGATAGCATTCACCAGTTAGACTTACAACATTTATATGAATTCTGCTCCAAGGGCTTACAGTATCTGACCATGATAAGACTGCTGGTTGTGGAGCCTGAAAGTTCTTAAAACAAAGCTCACATGACTTACATACTTCTGAGATGTCCTGATTCAATGTAGGCCACCATAACTAATTTCTAGTTCTGCTTTCACTGTGCTAATTCCATTATGACCAACATGTAAATGCTTTAATATAGTATCAAGCATACCAGCAGGCATACTACTCGGTTTCTATATAAAACATCATAAATGCTTAAATCAGATTTGACTGTAGCATAATCAGAAAACAGGGGATCACATATCCATCCAAATTTCACACAATGGAAAATTTTTACTTAGAATAGGGTCGCCTTAGTCCTAGCCTCTATATTTTCAAATAAAACACTATCATTACTCGAAGTGTCTATAACCTGAATATATTCACAAGGGGTACCAGTATCCAATTCAGAATCTGGTACTGGCAAACTGCTAAGTGCATCAACTACTACACTGTCCTATCCTGCCTTAAGTCTTAAATCATAATCATATTGGGACAACAGATGTACCCAGCGCTTCACTCTGGTGTTGACATTTATCAAAATCTGCTTTGTTCTTGCAAACAAGCCACACAATTATTTGTTATCAGTTTTGATCACAATAAGTGATATTTATTTCTTCACAGCTTAAGCCAAAGTAAAAGTTTTCTTATCCAATTGGAAGTAATCTAATTCTGCAGCTAAAATCTATTTGTTAGCAAAATATACTGTCTTTACAATTCCATTCATCTCTTACATAACACACAACTAACCTTCCATAATAACATGATAATTTAAAAAAAAAATTAGCAAGCCAGTTAGACTTGGATTTCTCTGCTTTGACATTATTAAAAGCATAAGCCTCTACTGGAGCCATGTAAATAGCAATTTTCTTCAATGAATCATATAATGGAGACAGGACACTAGGAAAATTGTTAACAAATCTTCTATATTAGTTTACCATCCCTAAGAAGGACTGCATATCACTGAGGGACTCTGAAAGGTTTGTATTTAAAATAGCAGCAAGTTTATCGAGTTGAGGGTTATTCCATCACCGGTAATAGCATAGCCCAAATACTAAAAAACATTAGCTTTCCAAGCTATTTTCTTTTTATTTATAGGTATATTATGTTTTTGAAATTCCCTCAGAACTCTGCCTAGACTCCTATCACGTTCTCCTGTCTCACCTCCAGTCAAAATGTCACCAAGAAAAGCTACAACATCATCAATGCCAAAATATTCTGGTGACAAAAATGTTTGAAATATGGCAGGTGGTGATGCAAAACCAAATGGAAGTCTTTTAAGATTTACGATAACCTTTATTGACATTTATTACAAGCAACTTCTGACTCTAATCATCAAATGGCTCTTATAAGTATGAATTCTTGAGATCGGTTTTGGAAAATACTTTACATCTGCCAATTACTGATAATATTTCATCCACTTTTGGTAATGGATATTTATCACAAGCAATATTTTGATTAACTTGTTTAATGTCTCCATATATTTTCACTGACATTTCATCAGCCTTTAATACTGGAACAATGGGCAGCCCAGTCACTTATACTTCTTGGTTCTGTAATATCCTTAGCTTCTTCCACTAAATTTCTATAGTGGAATGGGACTATTTTTGTTTTTTGAAACGTGGGTAACACACCACTTTTAAAATGAACCTTAGTTACAATGCATGATACAATCAATTTCAGATCAGCTGATTATTTCTCCAACTGCAGTTTAGTGTCTGTTACATTGTTGATAATGTTACTTTAATTTTCTTCTACACCAACTATAGCAATGCCAATCTTGGCAATTAAATCTCTGCCACACAAGATTGAATTATATTATTCAACCACATGAAAACCTTATTTGGTTCAGAAATTGTTATTCTTAGCACTTCCATACACTTTTCAATAAAAAAAAATTGACCGTACGATTTCATTTTTTTTTTTACAGGGCTGTACAGGTAAGGTTAGATATTAAACCCATTTAGAACCTAAGGTGGAAACTCCTGAATCACTGTCCAAGTCAAATGGTATTTCTTTGCCATTCAAAGTTGAACTAATTTTCATTGTAGCAGTGGGAGCATCTACACTTGCAAAGCTATTCTCTTATTCTGAAATATAAATTTCTCTCTATCTCAGCAAATACTTGCTAATTATCTTTCATCTCTCTTTTGACAAAATTGTCCTACCGATCATTCATCTGACCCATTCTATGGCCTCTTTGACTAAGAGAACCTTTGGGACCCTTGCTAAATCCCTTTTTCAAATAACAGACTCGTTGCAAGTGTCCCCCCCCTTTTTTTTTTACAAACTGCACTGGATGAGTGTAAGAACATACAGTCCTCACCACGATATGGGAGTCCATATTGTCGGAAGCTAACATTTTTCTTACCAGTAGAATAATTTAGGTTTAAAACATTATTTCGGAAACTCTTCTCTACAAGAAACCTTTTCAAAATCCTATCTATGCTCTCAAGAGTAACAGCAGACGTCATCGCTTGCAAATTTAAGTTTTCAGCTGGCAAGTTCGGAAAATAAACTTCCTTGCCAATGGCAGCAAATACTTAGTCACCGACTCCGGAATCAAACTTGCACTTTCAGGTCAGCATTAAGATTGAGCAGATATTCGCCAGGCTTTGCTTTTTCGTTGTTGAAATTTAACTAAACTTCTGTGGTAGGTAGATTTGAAAACATAATGTCGTTCCAACAATCTAATGCATCAAAAGGTTTTTGATGTAGCACATCCAGTACACATAGGTTAGCCAGGGTATCGCTTCTTAATGAACTGACACTCAGTTTTTCTTTTTCATCATCTTCTGTAATACTAGAATGGAATAATTTGCTTGAAGCATCTACATTCAAGCTTCAAATTTTATATTTCTGGAGTGAAGCAGTTCAATCTTTATTTACTGCATCATGAATATGAAGAAATGACAAGTAACCATGCAAACTAGCTCTTATCTTACGCCGATTCTGAGTCCAAAGACTAGGTGTAGTCTAGGCTAAGTTGTCTCTATAGGGTAGCACATTAAGCAGGACCAGCCTTACAAAATCAATATTAAGAACTATTCACTCAGTTGAATAAGCAGCAATCCTATAATCCGTAGGCTCACTAAATATATCTGGTCTCCAATGTTAAATATATGCAATAAAAATGGAGGTTAGTTTACTAGTCTTTTAATTAACTCTCATCCGCTTCCAAACAATAAACAAAATGCCTAGACTCAAAACAACAATCGACAAAGGAAACAGTATATATGTCGGTATCTACATTATAATAGGATTATATACCAGATCAAATTTGTTGTTATTTGTTTGCAAGGCAGGATTCATTCGTGACCTCCTGGCCTATATCACTCATGTATGGTCACCTTCTATGAGGAATCCTTTGTTGTTGCCCTTGACATCTGTAATGCTTTTGACAGTCTGGCACAAGACTCTTTTAACTAAACTCCCTGCTTATGGTTTTACCCCTTCTCTCTGTTATACGACTTCCGGTTTTCTATCTCATCGTTTTATGTCTGTGGTTGCTATGGCTCATCATTTAGCTCATTCCCAGTTTCTCGTGGTGTTCCACAGGTCTGTTCTTCCTCCAACTATGCTTATTCTCTTCATCATTAATCTTCCTCAGGCCCCATCTTCCTCTTTCCCCAAGCCTTTGCTGATGATTCTAACCTTTATATTTCCTCTGCCTTCTCTTCACGACTTTCATCTGCTACTAGAAACCTCTCTCTTATTCATCTTTTTTCAAGTCTCAACTCATATTTACAGAGAGTACCTGAAGGGGGCACACAAAATTTAGTTAAATTTAATGCCTCCTAGACACAGTTTTGGGCCATTCATTAATCTTCTTTTTCTCACGATAGCTCCATAGTCTTTGAGGAGTCACTTGATTAAAATGTCTAAATCTGCATCTAAAAACTGGGAATTCTATTTCGTATTCGTCATTGTTTTTCCTCTTCTCAGTTATTAAAAATCTAAAAGAGTATTATCCGTCCTTGCTTAGAATACTGTTCTTACATCCACGGTGCTTCTTCTTATGCACATCTTTTTAAAGGGACCAACTCTAAAGCCTTCAGATTCATTAATGATCTATCTCTTACTTCTAATCTTAATTCTCTTTCTCTTTACTAAAAGGTCTCATCCCTTTCCATTTCCTATCTCTATTACTTCCATCACTGGTCTGATGAGTTGGTGAGTTGAGTCCCTTCCCCACTAGTGAGGCCATGTAACACTCGCCAAGTGGCCTTGTCACACAGGTACTGTGTGGAGATTTTGTGTTTGCAGATTGGTTGGTGCAGCATCTGCTTCTTTGCTTTCACCTCTAGACTCTGGACCACTCTCCCTCCTTTTGTTTTCTTAACCCTTAAGGCCATTTTTCCTTCAAAAAGCTGGTCTACCGTCATCTCAGGGGCTAATACTGCCATATCTCAAGGTCAAAATTACTTTGACTATTTTTCAGCTGTTCTCTTAATTTTTATATATTTTTTTATTACTGTCTTATCCGTAAGCTGGTATTGTTTTGTCTCATTGATTCAGTGTCACACTCATAAGACATGTTACGAATCCGAAGATATACATATATATAATCTCAAGTATGAGTGAAGTTCGAAGGAATTAGACTTACCATTACTCAAAACAAAAGGAGGAAGGTGAACATTGTATTGATTTTTCAATTCCTTCAAGTTTTGACAATCTGAACTGAGAGCGATATCTAGTTATGGTCAGTTCTACTTATGGAGGTTATAGTTTCAATCTTCTCAAGAACACTTGTATGCAGAATGTAAAGAAGTATTTTGTTACTGTAAGAATAGTTGCTAATTGGAATTCGCAAAATGTGGAAACAGTAAATGCTAAATGCATTCAATCTTTTAATGGTATATACGATAAATGTTAAAAAATAAAGTATATATATATATATATATATATATATATATATATATATATATATATATATATATATATATATATATATATATATATATATATATATATATATATATATATATATATATATATATATATATATATATATATATATATATATATATATATATATATATATATATATATATATATATATATATATATATAATTGTAGATGGCAGCGCTTTGGCATGGTAATTATATGTCCTAGGTTCAAGTCCCGGTCAGGGTAAAAAATGATTCATGTTTTCACATATGGTAATGTGCTTATTTAATTATTGTTGGTCCCGAATGAGATTGGGAGTTGAATTAAATTCGAAAATGAAGCCACGAGTGAGGTTGGGGAAAACTGTAATATGAACAGCGTGGCATTCAGATAGAATGCGTTCAACTTTAGTATAGCAGATAAAAGCTGTAAGGTTTGTTTCCCTTTTAAGACCATCTGTGGTGTAGTTGGTAGCGTCTTGGCATAGTAATTATATGTCTTAGGGCAGGGTAAAAATGATTCATGTTTTCACATATGGTAGTGTGCTTATTTGTTATACATATATATATATATATATATATATATATATATATATATATATATATATATATATATATATATATATATATATATATATATATATATATATATATATATATATATATATATATATGTATGTACGTATGTATGTATGTATTTATGTATTTATGTGATTACCTAATTGTGATTACCTAATTGTGTTTACGGGAAAGAGCCCAAAGCTCGTATCTTCCCGTCTCCTCATCGGTTCCATTTTATACTTAGTGATACTTATCATACCTGTCCTAAAAATTATGGATTGAGATAGCATTAACTACCTCCTCGCTTAGCGAATTCCAATTATCAACTACTCTTACACTGAAAAAGTATTTCCTTACATCCTGCAAAGAAGTTTTCTTACGAAGCTTCAAACTATGACCTCTAGTTCTAGAGCCAGCCATATCAAAATATCGATCCCTATCCACTCTATCATAACCATGAAGGAATTTAAAGACTGTCACCATATCCCCCCTCACTCTTCTAGCTTCGAGTGATGGTAAGTCTAATTCCCTCAGCCTCTCATCATAACTGAGATTGCGTATTTCTGGCAACCTGGATTCCAAACTCGAACACACCATCCATATGCCAAGGTGCTACTAATTGCACCATAGAAAGCATTAAAAGAAGAAACAACCCTCTCACCTGACTACCAAGCTGGGGAAAGAACAATTCAATTGAATGACCAAATAAACACATTATAATATATAAAAACATGAAACATATTTTGCCTTTGTTTGGGACCCGAACCTAGAAAACATCATCTGTGTGCCAAAGAGCTAAAAAATACACCAACCGAAGGTATTAAAAGAAGAAACAAAGTCTCAGCTAACTTCTGAGCTGAGAAATGAACTCATTCAACAGAATACCAATGTTCATTTTACTGTTTCTTCCTAACCTCACTCGTAGTGCATTTCCCTATTAGATTCTATCACGTTGCTATATAGTCATCAATAATATCCTCAATTTCGACCAGTGGCAATATATTTTTCATGTTTTCACATAAGATAATATGGTTTTGATAATATAATATATATATATATATATATATATATATATATATATATAATATATATATATATATATATATATATATATATATATATCTTTAATTTTCAGCTTTATAATGGCAAAAAAGCTGTAAAAGCAGCGCAGATGGAACATGAAAGAGATTCCCTTAGGTGAGTTTTACATTCTTTGAACTTCGATTCATAAGAACGTATTAGACTATACAGAATCTTACCATATAACCAAGGATTGTAGCATTCATAGACTCTTCGCTTAACGAGTTGCTTTGATTACAATTGTGATTATGGGAAGAAATTACCGGAGTCACGTTCTTATTTTTTCGATACAATTGTACTTTTCAAGTTTAATCTTTTTTCTTTATGAATTATATATGCTGTTAGAATACATAATTTCTTTTTTTTTCATGAATCATATAGAAGGTAATTCTGATATTTTGCAGAGATAATTTATGATTTTCAAATTGCGTGACATCCATAACAAAACTGAAAACCGCTTATCATATCTTCTCATAAGCTTCTGGCTTCAATTGGTAGTAGATTTAATTCTTTCACTTACTTTTATAACAGAGGGCACAGAATTTGTTCATCCTGTTTCTATATTTTTCCAAGTGCAAATTCTAAAAGCCTTCTGCAATATAACTCTTAGGCTTCACGTAAATCATGAAATACTTAAGACTATCCATATGTCCATAGGTTAACTTTATTTTTTTACAGAGAAAGTATATTTTGCCTTTATCATATCATTTACACACATTCGTGGAGACAGATATGCCAGTACACTGTGCGATTATTAGTGTAGGATTGAGTTGGGTAGGGAACCCTCGAAATGTAACGTTTCCAGCTGGATTTTTATAACTCATAAATTCTTGAGACTATTCACTGTGTAAGCTTGGCTATTTCTAGATAGAATAATTATATATTTTTTTTTACCTTTGTCTCTTATAAACATTTTCGTAAATGCATTTATTATTTTTTTTTCTTTGATGTTCTCCCTTGAGGGTGAGCGGACCTTCCCTTGTGGCCCGCAGGTGGGGAATTTATTAATTTCATCTTCCTGCAGACTTTTACGTCACGAGAGAGAGGTCCTTGACAGACGTGAAAAGTTAACATTTGGTAGAGAGGAAGCACAGCTCTTGGCAGAGAAACATGAAGCTCTGATTAACATCGTTGAAACACTGGAAGGACAACACCAACACTTGCTAAAGGTTACTAAAGAAATGACATTAATGATATGTAGTGCCATGTACACATTAAAACTGACTGTTTAGGTATAAGAAATATATAAAAAATTAAAAAATGGAACCCTACATTTCATTGCTTTTAAGATGGTTGGTTGGTTGGTTTCGGTTTTACGTCACGAACTCCCTTTTCAACTAAGGGCTAGGACGGTTGCCTTCTTGCGAAGGACTTGTTTTTGGCATGTGTAATCGTATTTTTGCGATTAGCAGCTCTCTTATTATATAAGCAAATGTAAAAACTACTTCAAGATATTCCTAACAGCAAATAGAAGCATTAATTTATGGTAACAAAAATATTGGCCTGCTTTAGTATTAGTTAAGTAAGTTTTCAAATAATGTTGGTAACCATCTCTGATATGGACGGATGTTTTATAACACTATAATTTCTATTTCTTATTGCAGGAGTCCCATGAAGAGGATCGTAAACTTGAAGGTATATATAGAAATTTGAAAATAACAACAGAGCGTCATAGACGCTTGGAGGATCTTGCCCTTGATAAGATTGGGGAACACACAGCAGTATCGAAAGCAGCCAACAATATACGCAGGCGTATAAAGAACATCAGAATAAGATGCAGAAGTCTGGTATGTATTATTTACATGTAAAGTTTACATGCACGCACACACACACACACACACACACACACACACACACACACACACACACACACACTGGAGAACCTTATTTTACAACAAATCTGTACAAGAAATGTATGACATCTTTTGTGAGAAATATGGGAAGATAGTAGATTGCTGCATACCTGTCACCAAAGTAGGTGTAATTCATGCCAGAGAGAAATGGTTCGATAATGGGTGTAAAAGAGCTAAGGAGTGGAGAGACAAATGCTGGAAAAGGTATAGGAGGAGAAAAAACATAAATGCCTGGCAAACCTACAAAAGAGCAAGAAATGACTACCTAAGTAAAAGGAGAGAGGCAGAGAGAGATTATGAGAGGGACATCACCAGGAAGGCTAAAGAAAATCCCAAGCTTTTCCATAGCTTTATCAGAGGAAAACTGAAGGTAAAAGAACAGGTTTTAAGGCTAAAGAGAGTGGATGGAAGCATCACTGAGATGGACGAAGAGATCTGCAAAGAATTGAACAAGGAGTTTCAGTCAGTATTTACAGTAGAAAATACCCCACCCCCTCAGATTGCAGTGATAGAAGCTCAAGGGCCGGTATTAGAGAACATCAACCTTACAGCCACAGAGGTATGCAAAGCGCTGATGGATTTAGATGTTCATAAAGCTACAGGTCCTGATGACATATCCCCTCATGTGCTTAAACAATGCGCAAACACAATATCAGTGGCACTAAGTATCATATTTAAGGAGTCACTGGAGTCGGGGGAGATTCCAAGATGCTGGAAACAAGCAAATGTGATACCTATCTTCAAAAAGGGAAGGAGGGATATGGCTCTGAACTATAGACCAGTTTCCTTGACCAGCATAGTTTGCAAACTTATGGAGAAACTACTAAGGAAACATATCTCTCTTCACTTGGAATCCTTCAACTTTTTGTCAGTGAGGCAACATGGCTTCAGAGAAGGAAGATCAACAGTAACAAACTTATTAGAATTTTATGATGAGGTAAGCCAAATCTTACAGGAAAGAGAGGGCTGGGCAGATTGCATATTCCTAGACTTCCAGAAAGCGTTTGACACTGTTCCACATGGGAGACTTATTAGGAAGCTGCAATCAATGGCTAGAATAGGTGGAAATGTCTTGGAATGGATAAAAACTTACTTAGAAGGAAGGGAACAGAGGGTTAGAGTAAGACACTCAGTGTCTGAATGGAGAAGAGTTAGTAGTGGAGTTCCACAGGGTTCAGTTTTAGGGCCACTTTTGTTCCTTGTATATGTAAATGACCTACCAGAGTCTGTAAATTCATTCATGAATATGTTTGCAGATGATGCAAAGATTGTGAAGAAAGTAAAAAACGAGAACAATGGTAGAGAACTTCAGGAGGATCTAAATAATCTGCATGAGTGGTCAGAAAAGTGGCTAATGAAATTCAATACCTCAAAATGTAAGGTAATGAGAATGGGTACAAGTGCAAGAAGGCCCAAGCTTGACTACTCAGTGGCTGGAGTACAACTTCAAGAGACAGAAAATGAGAGAGATCTAGGAGTAAACATACTGGCAGATTTGTCTGCAGAAATACATATAAATGGCGTAGTAAGGGCAGCATATGCATTCTTATCAAATGTAAGGGTAGCCTTCAGGCACATGGACAAGGAAATGTTCAGAAATATTTATGTAACCTATGTGAGGCCAAAACTCGAATATGCAGCCCCCTTTTGGAATCCGCACTTGAAAAAGCACATAGCTAAGCTTGAAAAAGTTCAAAGACATGCCACGAAACTGGTGCCAGAAATGCGCAATCTCGGTTATGATGAGAGGCTGAGGGAATTAGACTTGCCATCACTCGAAGCTAGAAGAGTAAGGGGGGATATGGTGACAGTCTTTAAATTCCTTCATGGTTATGATAGAGTGGATAGGGATCGATATTTCGATATGGCTGGCTCTAGAACTAGAGGTCATAGTTTGAAGCTTCGTAAGAAAACTTGTTTGCAGGATGTAAGGAAATACTTTTTCAGTGTAAGAGTAGTTGATAATTGGAATTCGCTAAGCGAGGAGGTAGTTAATGCTATCTCAATCCATAGTTTTAAGGACAGGTATGATAAGTATCACTAAGTCTAAAAATGGAACCGATCAGGAGACGGGAAGATACGAGCTTTGGGCTCTTTCCCGTAAACACAATTAGGTAATCACAATTAGGTAATCACACACACACACAGATGTTCATAAAGCTACAGGTCCTGATGACATATCCCCTCATGTGCTTAAAAAATGCGCAAACACAATATCAATGGCACTAAGTATCATATTTAAGGAGTCACTGGAGTCGGGGGAGATTCCAAGATGCTGGAAACAAGCAAATGTGATACCTATCTTCAAAAAGGGAAGGAGGGATACGGCTCTGAACTATAGACCATTTCCTTGACCAACATAGTTTGCAAACTTATGGAGAAACTACTAAGGAAACATATCTCTCTTCACTTGGAATCCTTCAACTTTTTGTCAGTGAGGCAACATGGCTTCAGAGAAGGAAGATCAACAGTAACAAACTTATTAGAATTTTATGATGAGGTAAGCCAAATCTTACAGGAAAGAGAGGGCTGGGCAGATTGCATATTCCTAGACTTCCAGAAAGCGTTTGACACTGTTCCACATGGGAGACTTATTAGGAAGCTGCAATCAATGGCTAGAATAGGTGGAAATGTCTTGGAATGGATAAAAACTTACTTAGAAGGAAGGGAACAGAGGGTTAGAGTAAGACACTCAGTGTCTGAATGGAGAAGAGTTAGTAGTGGAGTTCCACAGGGTTCAGTTTTAGGGCCACTTTTGTTCCTTGTATATGTAAATGACCTACCAGAGTCTGTAAATTCATTCATGAATATGTTTGCAGATGATGCAAAGATTGTGAAGAAAGTAAAAAACGAGAACAATGGTAGAGAACTTCAGGAGGATCTAAATAATCTGCATGAGTGGTCAGAAAAGTGGCTAATGAAATTCAATACCTCAAAATGTAAGGTAATGAGAATGGGTACAAGTGCAAGAAGGCCCAAGCTTGACTACTCGGTGGCTGGAGTACAACTTCAAGAGACAGAAAATGAGAGAGATCTAGGAGTAAACATACTGGCAGATTTGTCTCCAGAAATACATATAAATGGCGTAGTAAGGGCAGCATATGCATTCTTATCAAATGTAAGGGTAGCCTTCAGGCACATGGACAAGGAAATGTTCAGAAATATTTATGTAACCTATGTGAGGCCAAAACTCGAATATGCAGCCCCCTTTTGGAATCCGCACTTGAAAAAGCACATAGCTAAGCTTGAAAAAGTTCAAAGACATGCCACGAAACTGGTGCCAGAAATACGCAATCTCGGTTATGATGAGAGGCTGAGGGAATTAGACTTGCCATCACTCGAAGCTAGAAGAGTAAGGGGGGATATGGTGACAGTCTTTAAATTCCTTCATGGTTATGATAGAGTGGATAGGGATCGATATTTTGATATGGCTGGCTCTAGAACTAGAGGTCATAGTTTGAAGCTTCGTAAGAAAACTTGTTTGCAGGATGTAAGGAAATACTTTTTCAGTGTAAGAGTAGTTGATAATTGGAATTCGCTAAGCGAGGAGGTAGTAAATGCTATCTCAATCCATAGTTTTAAGGACAGGTATGATAAGTATCACTAAGTCTAAAAATGGAACCGATCAGGAGACGGGAAGATACGAGCTTTGGGCTCTTTCCCGTAAACACAATTAGGTAATCACAATTAGGTAATCACACACACACACAGAAATGAAGAACAGAAGAAATATTTTCGTTTCAAAGTTCTTCCAGACAAAGGGGAGATAAAGAAGATAATGACAGAAGATCAGGGGATGGGGCCTCATTAAGATTGTTATACACAAATGCTGATGGATTAGCTGGTAAGGCAGTAGAATTAAAAGATAGGATTCACAACAGTAAGGCAGATATAGTAGCAATTACAGAGACTAAGTTGAGTGAGGACATAAACAGTGTCACAGTTTTTCCTAAGGGCTTCAGAATACTAAGGGTTGAAAGATCTGAGAAGACTGGTGGAGGGATAGAACTGCTCATAAGTGAAAGGATTCAACTTGAAGAAATAAACTTGGCTATAGAAGAGTTCAAGGAATTTCTTGTTCCCCGCATAAATACTGGGTCAGAGAGCACTATAATAACTGTTGTATACAACCCACCAAGGAACCAAAATAGGCTTGAAGTTTATGAGGAAAGTCATATAGGTACTATTGAAGTCATAAACTCAGTTGTTAACATGGCACGGAAAAAAAAATGTAGGATTTTGATTATGGGAGACTTTAATCATAAAGAGATAGATTGGATAAATCTTGACGCACACAGTGGTGAGGACTCATTCGGGGCAAGATTCCTAGATTGCGTACAAGGGAATTTCTTACACCAACATGTAATGGAACCAACAAGGGCCAGGGGTGGGGATGAGCCATCACTACTTGATCTAGTGTTCACAGATAATGTGTTGGATATTGAAAAAATTGAGTATGAACCACCAATTGGAAAGAGTGACCACTGTGTGTTGTTGATGGAGTATATCATTGAAGATATTCTTCCTGAGAGTAGAGGCACTGAGGACATGAGGAGGAACTATCCGAAAGGAGATTACATCAAAATGAATGAGCATTTTGCAGTTATTGACTGGAGAACCTTATTTTACAACAAATCTGTACAAGAAATGTATGACATCTTTTGTGAGAAATATGGGAAGATAGTAGATTGCTGCATACCTGTCACCAAAGTAGGTGTAATTCATGCCAGAGAGAAATGTTTCGATAATGGGTGTAAAAGAGCTAAGGAGTGGAGAGACAAATGCTGGAAAAGGTATAGGAGGAGAAAAAACATAAATGCCTGGCAAACCTACAAAAGAGCAAGAAATGACTACCTAAGTAAAAGGAGAGAGGCAGAGAGAGACTATGAGAGGGACATCCTCAGGAAGGCTAAAGAAAATCCCAAGCTTTTCCACAGCTTTATCAGAGGAAAACTGAAGGTAAAAGAACAGGTTTTAAGGCTAAAGAGAGCGAATGGAAGCATCACTGAGACGGATGAAGAAATCTGCAAAGAATTGAACAAGGAGTTTCAGTCAGTATTTACAGTAGAAAATCCCCCCCCCCCAGATTTCAGTGATAGAAGCTCAAGGGCCGGTATTAGAGAACATCAACCTTACAGCCACAGAGGTATGCAAAGCGCTGATGGATTTAGATGTTCATAAAGCTACAGATCCTGATGACATATCCCCTCATGTGCTTAAAAAATGCACAAGCACATTATCAGTGGCACTAAGTATCATATTTAAAAAATCACTGGAGTCGGGGGAGATTCCAAGATGCTGGAAACAAGCAAATGTGATACCTATCTTCAAAAAGGGAAGGAGGGATATGGCTCTGAACTATAGACCAGTTTCCTTGACCAGCATAGTTTGCGAAGTTATGGAGAAACTACTAAGGAAACATATCTCTCTTCACTTGGAATCCTTCAACTTTTTGTCAGTGAGGCAACATGGCTTCAGAGAAGGTAGATCAACAGTAACACACTTATTAGAATTTTATGATGAGGTAAGCCAAATCTTACAGGAAAGAGAGGGCTGGGCAGATTGCATATTCCTAGACTTCCAGAAAGCGTTTGACACTGTTCCACATGGGAGACTTATTAGGAAGCTGCAATCAATGGCTAGAATAGGTGGAAATGTCTTGGAATGGATAAAAACTTACTTAGAAGGAAGGGAACAGAGGGTTAGAGTAAGACACTCAGTGTCTGAATGGAGAAGAGTTAGTAGTGGAGTTCCACAGGGTTCAGTTTTAGGGCCACTTTTGTTCCTTGTATATGTAAATGACCTACCAGAGTCTGTAAATTCATTCATGAATATGTTTGCAAATGATGCAAAGATTGTGAAGAAAGTAAAGAACGAGAACAATGGTAGAGAACTTCAGGAGGATCTAAATATACTGCATTAGTGGTCAGAAAAGTGGCTAATGAAATTCAGTACTTCAAAATGTAAGGTAATGAGAATGGGTACAAGTGCAAGAAGGCCCAAGCTTGACTACTCGGTGGCTGGAGTACAACTTGAAGAGAAAGAAAATGAGAGAGATCTAGGAGTAAACATACTGGCAGATTTGTCTCCAGAAATACACATAAATGGCATAGTAATGGCGGCATATGCATTCTTATCAAATGTAAGGGTAGCCTTCAGGCACATGGACAAGGAAATGTTCAGAAATATTTATGTAACCTATGTGAGGCCAAAACTCGAATATGCAGCCCCCCTTTGGAATCCACCCCTGAAAAAGCACATAGCTAAGCTTGAAAAAGTTCAGAGACATGCCACGAAACCGGTGCCAGAAATACGCAAGCTCAGTTATGATGAGATGCTGAGGGAATTAGACTTACCATCACTCGAAGCTAGAAGATTGAGGGGGGATATGGTGACAGTCTTTAAATTCCTTTATGGTTATGATAGAGTGGATAGGGATCGATATTTTGATATAGCTGGCTCTAGAACTAGAGGTTATCGTTTGAAGCTTCGTAAGAAAACTTGTTTGCAGGATGTAATGAAATACTTTTTCAGTGTAAGAGTAGTTGATAATTGGAATTGGCTAAGCGAGGAGGTAGTTAATGCTATCTCAATCCATAGTTTTAAGGACAGGTATGATAAGTATCACTAAGTATAAATTGGAACCGATCAGGAGATGGGCAGATACGAGCTTTGGGCTCTTTCCCGTAAACACAATTAGGTAAATATAATTAGGTAAATACACACACACACATACACACACACACACTAAATAGTCTGCGTGAGTGGTCAGAAAAGTGGCTAATAATATTCAATACTTCAAAATATAAGGTAATGAGAATGGGTACAAGTGCAAGAAGGCCCAAGCTTGACTACTCACTCGGTGGCAGGAGTACAACTTCAAGAGACAGAAAATGAGAGAGATCTAGGAGTAAACATACTTGCGGATTTGTCTCCAGAAATACATATAAATGGCATAGTAATGGCAGCATATACTTTCTTATCAAATGTAAGGGTATCCTTCAGGCACATGGTCAAGGAAATGTTCAGAAATATTTGTGTAACCTATGTGAGACCTAAAATTGAATATGCAGTTCCCTTTTGGAATCCGCACTTGAAAAAGCACGTAGCTAAGCTTGAAAAAGTTCAAAGACATGCCACGAAGCTGGTGTCAGAAATACGCAATCTCAGTTATGTTGAGAGGCTGAGGGAATTAGACTTACCATCATTAGAAGCTAGAAGATTGAGGGGGGATATGGTGACAGTCTTTAAATTCCTTCATGGTTATGATAGAGTGGATAGGGATCGATATTTTGATATGGGTGGCTCTAGAACTAGAGGTCATTATTTGAAGCTTCGTAAGAAAGCTTCTTTGCAGGATGTAAGATAGTACTTTTTCAGTGTAAGAGTAGTTGATAATTGGAATTCGCTAAGCGAGGAGGTAGTTAATGCTAACTCAATCCATAGTTTTAAGGACAGGTATGATAAGTATCACTAAGTATAAAATGGAACCGATCAGGAGACGTGAAGATACGAGCTTTGGGCTCTTTCCCGTAAGCGCAATTAGGTAATCATTATTAGGTAATCACACACACACGAGATTGCAGCTCGCAATATACAGATAAAGGAAACTATTGAATTGTTTAGAAAAGAGTTTCAGGAACTGAATACAAAATATGATGCCATGAAAACTACCTAAGCAGATGCACTAGAGGGAAATGTGGCAGAAAAAGAGGCTCTTTGAGTGGTGGCACTGCAAAACGTATAAACGGTTGACTATAAAGAAACAGTAATAGAAAAAATGGAAGACGTGATGGAAAGGGCTAAATCACTGATTAAGCAGGGACTTGATAAAATGAGGACAGTGGTAATCTCAGTCATAAGTGAATCACAGGAGTCAACATTGCCGGGGAGACTTGAACAAAATAATGCTAGGGTTTTAGACCTGATAAGGAACCTTGGAGTATTATGTGGTCCAGGGGATACTGTAAGCATTCATGAACTTGGTAAATATTCTAGGGAGAGAAGAAAAGATCAATGAAAGTAATTTGAGAAAGGGGACACATGTAGAGAAATATTGTTGAAAAAATCTAAAAAACCTTCAAGAATTCAAAACAGTGTTCATTAGACCATACATAACACAAGAAAAGATGGAAAGGATTAAAAGCTTGTTGCAAGAGGCTAGAAGCTTATATGAGGAAAGAAATGAAGAAGAGAGGAAAATTCTTTGTTTCAGAGTTCTTCAAGAAAATAGTGGGATAAAGAAGATAATGAAAGAAGATCAGGGGATGGGGCCTCATTAGGACTTCTGTACAGAAATATTGATGGAATAGCTGTTCAGGCAGTAGACTTAAAGGATAGGATTCAGCAGTAAGGCAGATATAGTAGCGGTTGCAGAGACTTAGTTGAGTGAGGACATAAGCAGTGCCACAGTTTTTTTTATAAGGTCTTCAGAATATTATAGTTGAAAGATCTGAGAGGATTGGTGGAGGGATAGCACTGCTCATAAGTGAAAGATTTCAGGTTAAAGAAATAAATTTTGCTATAGAAAGTGAGTTCAAGGAATTTCTTGTTGCTTGCATAAATACTGGGTCAAAGAGCAGTATAATAACGGTTGTATATAACCCACTAAGGATCCAACATAGGCTAGAAGTTTATGAGGAAGGCTATATACATACTATTAACGTCATAAACTCAGTTGTTAACACTGCACAGGAGAGAAAATGTAGGACTTTGATTATGGGAGATTTTAATCATAGAGAAATAGATTGGATAAATCTTGACCCACATAGTGGGGAGGACTCATTCGGGTCAAGAGTCCTAGATTGCATACAAGGGAATTTCCTACACCATATTCTGGAACCAACAAGGGCTAGGGGTGGGGATGAGCCATCGCTGCTTGATCTAGAATTCACAGATAATGTGTTGGATATTGAAAAAATTGAGTGTGAAACACCATTTGGAAAGAGTGACCACTGTGTGTTGTTGAAGGAGTATATAATCGAAGATGTTCTGCTTGAAAGTAGAGGCAGTGAGGGCACTAGGAGCAACTATTCTAAAGGAGATTGCATCAAAATTAATGAGGTTTTTGCAGATATTGACTGGAGGACCTTATCTAATAACAAATCTGTACAAGAAATGTATGACATCGTTTGTGATGAATATGGAATGATAGTAAAATGTCGCATTCTTTCCACCAAAATATGATTTATTCATACCAGAGAAAAATGGTTCAATAATGAGTGTAAGAGAGAAAAGAAGTGGAGAGACAAATTCTGGAAAAGGAATAGGAGGAGGAACACCATAAATGTCTGGCAGACCTATAAAAGTGCAAGAAATGAATATCTAAGTAAGAGAAGAGAGGCGAGAGAGAGACTATCAAAGGGATAGCACCTGGAAGGCAAAAGAAAATCCTAAGCTTTTCCAAAGATTTTTCAAAGGAAAACTGAAGGTCAATGAATAGGTTTTCAAGATAAAGTGAGCGGATGGAAGCATCACTGAGATTTTTTTTTTCTTGAATGTTCACCCTTGAGGGTGAGCGGACCTTCCCTTGTGGCCCGCAGGTGGGGTGAGATTTTTTGGAGTGTACATGGTATTCGCTCTTGCGGGCGAATGGGCTTTCCTATTGGTGAGGAGGTGGGGTGAAATCTTGTTATTGTTGGTGATCGGACTTTCCTAATTGGCCCGCAGGTGAGGTTGTGCAAAGCTGTAAAGATAACGGAGAGCATAAGTATTCAGTTGTGAATTATTAGATTACATCAAACAATTTAAATGAATTCCTGTTTTGGGGGTGAGAGAGAGTTATTGCATGGTTATCTTGGTGGAGGGTATTGTCTGATAATATTTAGTAGACTGTTCATGTAGTTATTTGTTGCTAGTCTGATGATGGAGCTAGCAACATGAAGGGCATTTGGGTCTTCACTAGATGTTGCGGGGGCACCAGTTTTCCGTCGAATTTCTGAAAGAGAATCACATTCCAGGATGTAATGTAGCAGTGGATGTACTGAGGCTACCTGGCAAAAGGTGCATTCCCTGATGATATCCTCCACTATTTGCCAGGTGCACTTGTACCCGAGTCTCAGACGGTACACATTTACCTCAGTGCTTCGTCGGAGGCTCTTAGGCAGGGTGATACGCTGAAGATCAGTGGTGGCTTTGTACCACCAGGTGGAGGGGGAGCCAATGTCTGTGCACAGGATCACTGAGATGGATAAAGAGATCTGCGAAGAATTGAACAAGGAGTTTCAGTCAGTATTTATAGCAGAAAATGCCCCATCTCCTCAGATTGCAGAGATAGAAGCTCATGGGCCAGTATTAGAGAACATCATCTTTTCAGCCACAGAGGTATGCAAAACGCTGATTGAGTTAGATGCCCAAATAGCTACAGGTCCTGATGATACATCCCCTTAAGCGCATAAGAAATGCACTAAATCATAATCAGTGGCACAAAGTATCATATTGGAAAAGTTGATGGAATAAGGGAGGATGCCAAGATGCTGGAAACAAGCGAAAATGGTACCTGTCTTTAAAGAGGGAAGGAGGAATACTGCTCTAAACAATAGACCTGTTTCCTTGACCAGCACAGTTTGCAAAGTTATGGAGAAACTACTAAGGAAACATATCTCTCTTTATTTGAAATTCTTCAACTTTTTTTTCAGTGAGACAACATCGCTTCAGAGAAGGTAGATCAACAGTAACAATCTTATTAAACTTTATGATGAGATAAGCCGAATCTTACACGAAAGAGAGGGCTGGGCAGATTGCATATTTCTAGACTTCCAGAAATCATTTGACACGGTCCCACACTGGAGACATATTAAGAAGCTACAAGCAATGGCAAGACTAGTTGGAAATGTCTTGGAATGAATAAAGACTTACTTAGAAGGAAGGGAACAGAGGGTTAGAGTAAGACACTCAGTGTCTAGATGGAGGTGAGTTAGTAGTGGAGCTTCACAGGGTTCAGATTTAGGGCCATTTATGTTCCTTGTTTACGTAAATGATCTACCAGAGTCTGTAAATTCATTCATGAATATGTTTGCAGATGTTGCAAAGATTGTGAAGAAAGTAAGAGACAAGAGCAATGCTAGAGAACTTTTAGAAGACCTAAATAGTCTGCATGAGTGGTCATAAAAGTTGTTAATGAAATTCAGTATTTCTAAATGTAAGGTAATGAGAATGAGTACAAGTGCAAGAAGGCCCAAACTTGACTACTCAATAACAGGAGCAGTACTTCAGGAGACAGAAAATGAGAGAAATCTAGGAGTAAACATACTGACAGATTTGTCTCTGGAAATGCATATAAATGGCATAGTATGGGCAGTATATGCTTTCTTAGCAAATGTAAGGGTAGCCTTCAGGCAATGGGACAAGGAAATGTTCTGAAATATATATGTAATATATATGTAATCTCTGTGAGACCAAAAGTTGAATTTACACTTGAAAAAGCACGTAGTTAATCTGGAAAAAGTTCAAAGACATACCACAAAGCAGGTGCCAGAAATGCACAACCTCAGTTATGAGGAGAGGCTAAGAGAATTAGACTTACTAGGGATTGATATTTTGATATGGCTGGCACTACAACTAGAGGTCATAGTTTTAAACTTCTTAAGATAACTTCTTTACAGGATGTAAGGAAGTACTCTTTAAGTGTAAGAGTAGTTGTTAATTGGAATTTGCTAAGCGAAGAGGTAGTTAATGCTAACTCAATGCATTGCTTTAAGAAGAAGTATGATAAATATCACTAAGTACAAAATGGAACAGACCAGGAGATGGAAAGTTACGAGTTAAGGGCTCTATCCCGTAAGCACAATTAGGTAATTACGATTAGATAAATACATAAATAGCGGGTCAGAGAGCATTATAATAATTGTTGTATGTATCTTACTAAGGAACCAACATAGGCTAGAAGTTCATGAGGAAAACCATATATGTACTACTGAAGTCATAAATTCATCCTTTAACATTATATGGGAGAGAAAATATAGAATTTTGATTATGGGAGATTTTAATCATAGGGAGATAGATTGGATAAATCTTGACCCACATAGTGGAGAGGGCTCATTTGGGTCAAGATTCCTAGATTGCATACAAAGGAATTTCCTACACCAGCAAGTACTGGAACAAATAAGGACCATGGGAGGGGATGAGCCATTGCTGCTTGATCTTATTTTCATGGATAATGTGTTGGATATTGAACAACTTGAGTATGAACCACCATTTGGAAAGAGTGACCACTGTGTGTTGTTGATGGAGTATATCATCGAAGATGTTCTGCCTGAAAATTGAGGCACTGAGGACACGAGGAGCAAATATCCGAAAGGAGATTACATAAAAATTAATGAGGTTTTTGCTGGTATTGACTGGAGGACCCTTTTTAACAACAAATCTGTACAAGTACGACATCTTTTGTGAGGAATATGGGAAGATAGATTGTGGCATACCTTTCACCAAAATAGGAGCTATTCATGCCAGAGAGAAATGGTTCAATAATAACTGTAAGGGAGCTAAGAAGTGGAGAGACAAATGCTGCAAAAGGTATAGGAGAAAAAGTATAAATGCCTGGCAGACTTATAAAAAAGCAAGAAATGATTGCTTAAGTAAAAGAAGAGGCAGAAAGAGATTATGAAAGAAAGGGTAAAGAAAATCCCAAACTTTTCCACAGCTTTTTCAAAGGAAAACTGAAGGTAAAAGAACAGGTTTGAACGCTAAAGAGAACGGATGGAAGCATCACTGAAACGGATGAAGAGATCTGCTAAGAAGGGTACAAGGAGTTTCAGTCAGTATTTACAGAAGAAAATACCCCACCCCCTCAGATTGCAGAGATAGGAGCTCATGGGCCACAGTGGTATGCACAACGCTGATGGAGTAAGATGCCATAAAGCTACTGGTCATGATGATATATCCCCTTATGTACTTAAGAAATGCACTAAATTAATACTGGTGGCACTATGTATCATATATTAAAAGTTGCTGGAATCTGAGGAGATTCCAAGATGCTGGAAACAAGCGCACGTGGTACCTATCTTCAAAAAGGGAAGGAAGGATACAGCTCTGAACAAAAGACCTATTTCCTTGACCAGAATAGCTTGCAAAGTTATAGAGAAATTACTAAGAAAATATATCTCTGATCACTTGGAATCCTTCAACTTTTTGTCAGTGAGACAATATCGCTTCAGAAAAGGTAGATGAACAGTAACAAATTTATTAGAATTTTATGATGAGGTAAGCCGAATCTTACAGGAATTAGAGGGCTGGGCAAATTGCATAATCCTAGACTTCCAGAAGGCATCTGATACAGTCCCAAACGGGAAACATATTAAGAAGCTGCAGGCAATGGCGAGAATAAGTGGAAATGTCTTTTAATGGATAAAAATATACTTAGAAGGAAGGGAACAGAGGGTTAGAGTAAGATACTCACTGTCTGAATGGAAAAGGGTTAGTAGTAGAGTGGAAGATACTCAGTGTCTGAATGGAAAAGGGTTAGTAGTAGAGTGGAAGATACTCAGTGTCTGAATGGAAAAGGGTTAGTTGTAGAGTTTCACAGGGTTCAGTTTTAGGGCCACTTTAGTTTCTTGTATATGTAAATGACCTACCAGAGTCTGTAAATTCATTCATGAATATGTTTGCAGATGATGCAAAGATTATGAACAAAATATAAGAAGAGAACAATGCTAGAGAACTTCAGGAAGACCCAAGTAATCTGCATGAGTATTCTGAAAAGTGGCTAATGAGATTCAATACTTCTAAATGTAAGGTAATGAAAATGGACACAAGTGTGAGAAGGCCCAAGTTAAATACTCAATAGGAGGAGCAGAACTTCAAGAAACAGAGAATGAGAGAGATCTAGGAGTAAGCATGCTGACAGATTTGTTTCCAGAAATCATATGGGTAGCACATGCTTTCTTAGGAAATGTAAGGGTAGCCTTCAGGCAGTGGGACAAGGAGATGTTCAGAAATATTTATGTATCCTATGTGAGGCCATTGGTTGCATATGCAGCCTCCTTGTGGAATTCACACTTGAAAAGAACATAGTTTAGCTTGAAAAAGATCAAAGACATACCACGAAATTGGTGCCAGAAATAAGCAATCTCAGTTAAGAGGGAGGGCTGAGGGAAGTAGAGTTACCCTCACTCGAAGCTAGAAGAATAAGTGGGGATATGGTGACAGTTTTTAAATTTCTACATGGTTATGACAAAGTGGATAAGGATCGATATTTTGATATGGCTGGCACTAGAACTAAAAGTCATAGTTTGAAGCTTCGAAATAAAACTTTTTCGCAGGATGTATGGAAGTACTTTGTTTTAGTGCAAGAATAGCTGATGATTGGAATTCGCTTAGCGAGGAGGTAGTTAATGCTAATTCAATTCATAGTTTTAAGGACAAGAATGTTAAGCATAAAAATGGAACCGACCAGGCGACGGGGTGTAATGAGCATGAGGCTCTTTCCCGCAAGTGCAATTAGGTAATTATACACACACAGGCATACAATACTTTAGAGTAGACAATATCAGAAGGTCTCGAAATTGTAGTATTTAACTGCATACTATCAAACACAAGAAAATTTTTTTTCCTTACGAGAATTGGAATATCAGTGAGCACATCTGCTTTTCTTCTAATCTAAAGATCACTACGAAAATTGAAGAAATCTTTTGCCATCATTTCGAGAGGGAGAAAGATGTGGCTATAGAGAGTATGAAGCAGAGAGATGCCAACAGCAATATGATGAAAATTGCTTATATTTGTGTAACCGGGGAGCTTTCAATGCCGTGGCTAACTAGAGCCTGTGGGCTCATATCTTGGCTTAAAGATTGATTCTAAAGAGATTTTTCTCATAATGGCCAGTTTAGTAGTCAAAAGGTATAGCAATAAAAAGGAAGATCTACCATCTACCTTTGTGAGCCAGTGTTGCTGCCTTATATTGGTTGTGAGTTGAATGCTTATTTTTCTCATAACATGTATTCAGCCTCCCTCAATGTTCTTGTCCTTGGTTGGCAAGATCATTGTAGATTGATGTGACTTTGAATGAACTCTTTGCCAGGTGTATTTACATTATGTCTGGGTGGTTGACAATATAGCCAGTGCTGTTGGATGCTGGGATATACCATGGCACAGCCTTGCATCTAGGGCACTTTTCCCTCTGTGGTGGGGGGATAATACTAGAACCTGTATTCCCCGGCTGGTAGTGAAAAGTGATTAAATGGGGCAGAGGCGGAGAATGAAAATTCTCCTTCTGTACCGTCTTCTTACTGAGAGCCAGAGAGCATTTTATTATTCTGGCAGGAGAGATCCTGCCAGAACCTTGGTAATTAGGTTCTGGAATGTGCGTGGTATTCGTGTGACTGAGAGTAAATGGGAGGAGATAGGTAGTATGTTTGTAATGAGAAGGGTGGATGTGCTAGCATTGAGTGAAATAATGCTGAAAGGGATATGTGAGGTAGCATACAGCATTGTGTTTGGTAGAGTATCTGGAGCTGATAGAGGGCAAAGAAGAGAAGGAGTGGCTCAGATGGTAAGTGAGGCAATAGGTAAGTATGCGATTGATTGGAAGGAAGTATCATCAAGGAAAATATGAACTAAAATGAGACTAGGATTTTCGGTATGGACGTTTAGAGTGCCTATGGCCCTGGAAGTGAGAGAAATGAGGAGGAAAAAGAATTTGGAATAATTTGAACGAGTGTGTGGAGGACTTGGGAATGAGAGTGAGCGTGGTGTTGATGGGAGACTTGAATGCTAGAGTAGGGAATGAACAAGTGTATGGTGCAGTTGAGAAATATGGAGTGCTTGGTAAAACTAAGAGTGGAAAGATAATGATAGTAATAAGCATTGAGAGAGAAATGTTGATTGACAGTACTCTGATTAAAAAGGCTCTGAACAAGCCTGCATGCATCAGAGTAGATAATTGTAGAGTATTAGCCAGGACATTAATGGTTTATGTCGTGGTAGGCAGGAAGGTGAGTGGAAGAGCATTGGATGTGAACGTATTGAGAGGAGCTAATGGTGGAATATCTGATCATCATATAGAGGAAGGTAAAGTGAGCTTGGGAAAAAAAGAAAAACGGAAGTAAAGAGGGAGGAAGAGAGGTGCTGAAAGTGATCAAATTGAATAACAAGGAGAAAAAAAATGTAAGTATAAAGCTGGTCTGACAAATGTGTGGAATGTAGTGAAAAAGAAAGTAAAGGGAATGGAAGAAGAATGGAAGTAATTTAAGTAGGAAGCTGTGAGGTGTGCAGTGATAATGAGTGAGATGAGATGATGAGATGGAAATAAATTGAAGGGTAATGAATGGCAGAATGAAGAGGTAAGTACAGTAGTGGCTGAAAAGA
This sequence comes from Halocaridina rubra, assembly GCA_037179515.1. Taxonomy (NCBI): domain Eukaryota; kingdom Metazoa; phylum Arthropoda; class Malacostraca; order Decapoda; family Atyidae; genus Halocaridina; species Halocaridina rubra. The sequence goes on from JAXCGZ010009528.1 coordinate 106,448, forward strand.
AGCAGGCATTTGAGGAATGGTATGGTAACAGAGAGGTAATTTAGAGGCATATGAAAGGTTTGAAAAAGAGGTTAGCAAAATGTGTGGTGAGGGAGGTAAAGAGAAAAAGGAATAAAAAATTGCTCAGGAGGAAAGTGAAAAGAGTACAGAAAGATGAGTCTGGTAAGGAGGAGAGGGTGAAAGGAGCAATTGGACAATTGCTTATAGACGAAATAAAGGTGAAAGTGAGATGGGCTGAGTATTCCAATGAAATGCTAAGTGAGGAAGATGATAGAAAGGGAGAGATTGTGGTTGTAGAATATGAACTGAGAATGCCAATGATAGGTAATGAGAACGAGAGGGAAATAACAAAATAGGTGGTACAAATTATACTAAGAGTGATGGAAGCAGATAAAGCACCAGGGATTAATGGATGTCATGTAGAATGCCTGTCAATAGGTGGGGTATTCATGATATATATATATATATATATATATATATATATATATATATATATATATATATATATATATATATATATATATATATATATATATATATGTATATATATACACACACACTCATACAAACACACATAGCATAGAAAAATGCCTCATTCCCCCTTGTAAGGGGGGTGGCCGAGCAGAGAAGCCCCACTTCACCACGATCCATACATACCTCAACCATTCCCCTCAGCTCCTTGGGGATAAAGGGTTGCCACATCACCCCCCTTCCACCCTGCCTGGGTCATTCACAAGGTAGGCGGGCAAGAATATTCTATAATGAGGCCCGACAGCCGTAGCTGGTTTACCCCCATCACTGATCTAACCTATCCAACAGCTTCATTCTAATACCCGTTCTCTGCCTTATATCCTCATTTCTTACTCTATCTATTCTAGATACACCAATCATGCATCTCAAGCACCTCATCTCCATTACATTCAACTTGTTCCTTTCATCCTCACATGCATTCCAATTCTCTGCTCCATACAATACTGTCAGCACAATCACGCCTTCATATATCCTTCTATTTCCATTCATTCCCAAATATCTATTTCTCATTACACTTATCAACACACCGAGATATTTACTTGCTTCCTTCACTCTGTGATTCACCTTTACATTCACTCGTCCAATCCTTGATACATGCGACCCCAGATACTTAAACCTCTCAACTTCTTCAAGCAACACCTCATTCACTCCTACAGTCAATCTGCCTACATTAACACTTCTTGTGCCTCTCATGACTTTACTTTTACCAATATTCACTCTCAGCATCCTTCTTTCACACACACTAATAAACTCGGTCAGCAAGTGATTCAATTCATTCTCAGCATCAGCCACCGATACAGTATCATATGCAAATAGCAACTGATTCAATTTCCACAACCTTCCATCCTCACCCACTAGTTCCAAGCCTCTGTCTAATACTCTTTCATTTACTTCCCTTACCACTCCATCCATACATATACACATTAAACAACCATGACGACATTACACAACGTTGACCTAACCCTAAATTCACATCAAACCAATCACTCATACCATTGATGAGTATATATATATATATATATATATATATATATATATATATATATATATATATATATATATATATATATATATATATATATATATATATATATATATATATATATATATATATATATATATATATATATATATATATATGCAAGACATATCATAGATAAATATCACATCTTCGAAATTGTTTTTACAATATCAGAGCACATAGGTTAATGCATTGATATTTTCACCTATTGTGTAAATGTTTTCTCAGATTCTTCTTGATTTTCTGTACTGTTTCTGTTTCATTATTACCTAAGTCAAATTTTAAGTTAGGGTGTATGTTACCAGGAAAATGATTCACTAAAGAGATTAATTGAATTATGGGAATAAAGTTAATCTTTGTGACGTTAAAAAAAATTCTATGAGATTTAAACTCCAAAATGAAACCAGCTTTCTCTCTAACACTCCACCATCCATTTCTCTATCCATATTCTGAATTTCATCATTTAGATGCAATACGAAGGTCAAGAGGTCCCTGAGCTCTTGCTTCAGTTACCTAAAGTAGGGCTTTAGATTTTGTAAGGAAGCTTGGAGTAGTACAGTCCTGAGAATATGTTAAGCATTCAGAAACTTGGAAAATGCACCAAGAAGGAAAAGGCAAATATAATGAAAGTAATCTTTGAGAAAGGGGACACATATAAAGACTTATTGATGAGGTAAAAAACCGGAAAGACCTTCTAGAATTCTGAACAGTGTTCATAAGGTGAATGGTAAATGAGAGAAGAAGTGAAGAAGAGAAGAAAAAAATTGGTTTAGGATTCTTCCAGCCAAAGGGGTAATAAAGAAAATAATGCCAGGCAATCAGGGGATGTAGTCTCATTAAGATTGTTATACACAAAATGCTGATAGGGTAGCAGGAAAGGCAGTACAATTAAAGGATAAGATTCACGACAGTATGGCAGATATAGTAGCGGTTACAGAAACTAATTTAAGAGAGGACATAAATAGTGTCACAGTTTTCCTAAGGGTTTCAGAATTATGAGGGCTGAAAGATTAAAGAGGACTTGTGAGGGATAGTCTTGCTTATAAGTGAAAGGCTTCAGCTTGAAGAAATAAACTATGCTAAAGAAAGTGAGTTCAAGGAATTTCTTGTTGCTCACTTAAATACCAGGTTCAGAGAGCATTATAGTAGCTGTTGTATATAACCTACCTAGGCATCAACAAAGGCGAGAGGTCTATGAGGAAGGTCATATACATATTATTAAAGTTATAAACTCAGCTGCTAACATCGCATGGGAGAAAAAGTGTAGGACTTTTATTATGGGAGATTATAATCATATGAAAATAGATGGAACTAATCTTGATCTGCACAGGATTTTTTGGGGGGCAAAAGCCCTAGATTGTATACAAGGAAATTTCCTTCTCTAACATACACTGGAAGTAACGAGGGCAAGAGATGGGGATGAGCCATCACTGTTCAATCTAGCTTTCACATATAGTGTGTTGGACATTAAAAAAAAATTTAGTATGTGCCGCCAATTGGAATTAGTGACCACTGCGTGTTGTTAATGGAGTATATCATCGAAGATGTTCTGCTTGAGAGTAAGGGCACTGAGAAGGACAAGAGAATGAACTATTTGAAAGTAGATTACAACAAAATTAATTATCTTTTTCCAATTATTGACTGGATGACCATATCTAACAAGATATCTGTACGAGATGGACAAAATTTGTTGTAAGGACTATGAGAAGTTGGGTACTTGTTCTTTACCATTCATCAAAATGGGAGTTACTAACGCCAGAGAGAAATGGGTCAATGATGATTGGAGAGGCAAATGTTGGAAAAGGTATAAGAGAAGAAAAAGTATAAATGCCTGACACACTAACACTTGAGCAAGAAATGATTACATAAGTAAAAGAAGAGCGTCAGAGAGGGATTATGAGAGGGATATTACCAGGAAGACTAAATAAAATCCCAACCATTTTCTCAGCTTTGTCAGAGGAATATTGCAGGTCTAAGAACAAGCTTTAGAGTTAAAGAGGGCAGATGGAAGCATCACTGACAGATGAAGAGATCTGCAAAGAATTCAACAAGGGAGCTCAGTCATTGTTTACAGTTGAAAAATCTTCACCCCCTCAGCTTGAAAAAATAAGAGAACAAGGGCCGATATGAGATAACATCGTCTTTTCATCTACAGAGGTATGCCAAGCATTGATGGCGCTAGATGTCCATAATACTACTGGGCCTTATGAAATATCCCCTTATATACTTAAAACCCTGGGTGAATTTCTTCTGGGTGCATGAGGTGATCACGTGATTCATACCCTTGGCAACGCTGCTTAGGTCTGTCATTCCCTATAGCTGTAGTGCTTTGTGAAACTTGGTGGAGGGTGGGTATACGGTCTCGCTTGCTCCGTAGAATTTTACTATAATAGGCATTTTGGGTGGAATTCTCCTCACGTTTGTGCTCGATTTTGCTATGTGCTGGTTATGCAGCAAAATCGTAATTTTAGTCACTTTTATCAAAGTACAAGAACAGTATTAATTTGAATGACAAATTAGGCTTATTGTGGCTCAAATCAAAGAGGAGGAAGAGTTATATATTCATTGTATGCTTCGTAATAAAAAACTTTTAAGATGGCTTTAATTTAATATATTCGAAATCGGGAATCATTCTCCCGGGTTTTAGGGTCATGTAACAAGAACATAGGGTTGAGGTTCCAGGGTTAAAGAATGAGCTAAGCCAATAGCGGTGGTGCTATGCATAGTATTCGAAAAGTCGCTGGAATCTTGGAAGATACTAAGATGCTGGAAACTAGCAAACATGGTACCTATCTTCGAAAAGGGAAGGAGAGAAACAGCTCTAATCTTTAAGCCCGTTTCCTTGACCAGAATAGTTTGTAAACCTATGGAGAAACTACTAAGAAAGAACATATCTCTTCACTTGGAATCCTTCAGCTTTTTGTTAGTGAGACAACATGGTTTCAGAGAAGGAAGATTTACTGTAAGAAAGTTATTAGAATTTTATAATGAGGTAATCCAGTTCTTAAAAGTAAGAGAAGGCTGGGCAGATAATACACATTTTTAGATTTTTGCGATGGGAAATTTATTGAGAAGTTGCAATTAATGTCAAGAATAGGGAAAAAATGCCTTGTAATGGATAAGAACTAACTTAAAAGGAAGGTAACAGAGGGTTAGATAAAGACACCCAGTGTCTGACTGGAGAAAGGTTAATAGTGGGGTTCCACAGGCTTTAGTTTTAAAGTAACTTTTGTCCCTCGTATGTAAATGACCTATTGAAGTCTGTAAATTGGTTTTGAATATACTTGCAGATGATGCAAGAAGAATGCTAGAGAACTTAAGACCTAAATAGTCTGCATGAGTGCTCAGAAAAGTGGCTAATAAAATTAAATATTCAGATTTGCAAATTGATAAGATTTGGTACAAGTGCAAGAAGGCCTAAGTTTGGGTACTCAATAGCAGGTGCAGAAGTTCCAGTGACAGAAAATGAGAGAGTTCAACGAGTAAACATATTGGCAGATTTTGTCTTCAGAAATGCATGTAAATGTACTAGTAAGCACATATGCTTTCTTAGCAAATGTAGGAATAGCCTTAAGACACATGGACAAGGATATTATCAGAAACGATGTAACTAATGTGAGACAAAAGCTTGAATATGCAGCACCCTTTTGGAACCTGCATTTGAAAAAAAAAACATTAATAAGCATGAAAAAGCTATAAAACATGCTAGGAAACTGGCGCCAAGCATGCGCAATTTCAGATATGTGGAGAGGCTTAGGGAATTAGAGTTACCATCACTCGAAGCTAGGAGAATGAGTATGGGATATGGTGATGATTTTTTAAGTTTCTTCATGACTTTGACAGTGAGGATAAGGATCGATATTTTGATATGGCTGGCTCGAGAACTAGAGCTCATTGTTTAAAGCTTCGTAAGAAAACTTCATTGCAGGATGTAAGGAAGTATTTTTTTTAGTGTAAGAATAGTTGCTGACTGGAATTCTCTAAGCAAGGAAGCAGTTAATGCTAACTGCATTCATAGCTTAAAGTAGAAGTATGATTAGCATCATTGGCTATGAAAATAGAAACAACCAGGAGACAGGGAGTTACGAGCATAGGGCTCTTTCCCGTAAGGACAATTAGGCATTTACAAGTAGGTGATTATGTACACACACACACACACACACCACACACACACACACACACACACACACACACACACACACACACACACACACACACACAGGAAGAGATGGGAAAGATCAAAAACTTGTTGCAAGAGGCAAGAAGGTTAAATGATGAAAGAAATGAAGAAGAGAAGAAAAATTTTCGTTACAGAATACTTCCAGACAAAGGGGAGATAAAGAAGATAATGACAGAAGATCAGGGGATGGGGCCTCATTAAGATTGTTATACACAAATGCTGATGGATTAGCTGGTAAGGCAGTAGAATTAAAAGATAGGATTCACAACAGTAAGGCAGATATAGTAGCAATTACAGAGACTAAGTTGAGTGAGGACATAAACAGTGTCACAGTTTTTCCTAAGGGCTTCAGAATACTAAGGGTTGAAAGATGTGAGAGGACTGGTGGAGGGATAGCACTGCTCATAAGTGAGAGGATTCAAGTTGAAGAAATAAACTTGGCTATAGAAAGTGAGTTCAGGGAATTTCTTGTTGCTCGCATAAATACTGGGTCAGAGAGCATTATAATAACTGTTGTATACAACCCACCAAGGAACCAAAATAGGCTTGAAATTTATGAGGAAAGTCATATAGGTACTATTGAAGTCATAAACTCAGTTGTTAACATGGCACGGGAGAAAAAATGTAGGATTTTGATTATGGGAGACTTTAATCATAAAGAGATAGATTGGATAAATCTTGACCCACACAGTGGTGAGGACTCATTTGGGGCAAGATTCCTAGATTGCGTACAAGGGAATTTCCTACACCAACATGTAATGGAACCAACAAGAGCCAGGGGTGGGGATGAGCCATCACTACTTGATCTAGTGTTCACAGATAATGTGTTGGATATTGAATATATTGAGTATGAACCACCAATTGGAAAGAGTGACCACTGTGTGTTGTTGATGGAGTATATCATTGAAGATATTCTTCCTGAGAGTAGAGGCACTGAGGACATGAGGAGGAACTATCGGAAAGGAGATTACATCAAAATGAATGAGCTTTTTGCAGTTATTGACTGGAGAACCTTATTTTACAACAAATCTGTACAAGAAATGTATGACATCTTTTGTGAGAAATATGGGAAGATAGTAGATTGCTGCATACCTGTCACCAAAGTAGGTGTAATTCATGCCAGAGAGAAATGGTTCGATAATGGGTGTAAAAGAGCTAAGGAGTGGAGAGACAAATGCTGGAAAAGGTATAGGAGGAGAAAAAACATAAATGCCTGGCAAACCTACAAAAGAGCAAGAAATGACTACCTAAGTAAAAGGAGAGAGGCAGAGAGAGATTATGAGAGGGACATCACCAGGAAGGCTAAAGAAAATCCCAAGCTTTTCCACAGCTTTATCAGAGGAAAACTGAAGGTAAAAGAACAGGCTTTAAGGCTAAAGAGAGCGGATGGAAGCATCACTGAGACGGACGAAGAGATCTGCAAAGAATTGAACAAGGAGTTTCAGTCAGTATTTACAGTAGAAAATACCCCACCCCCTCAGATTGCAGTGATAGAAGCTCAAGGGCCGGTATTAGAGAACATCAACCTTACAGCCACAGAGGTATGCAAAGCGCTGATGGATTTAGATGTTCATAAAGCTACAGGTCCTGATGACATATCCCCTCATGTGCTTAAAAAATGCGCAAACACAATATCAGTGGCACTAAGTATCATATTTAAGGAGTCACTGGAGTCGGGGGAGATTCCAAGATGCTGGAAACAAGCAAATGTGATACCTATCTTCAAAAAGGGAAGGAGGGATACGGCTCTGAACTATAGACCAGTTTCCTTGACCAGCATAGTTTGCAAAGTTATGGAGAAACTACTAAGGAAACATATCTCTCTTCACTTGGAATCCTTCAACTTTTTGTCAGTGAGGCAACATGGCTTCAGAGAAGGTAGATCAACAGTAACAAACTTATTAGAATTTTATGATGAGGTAAGCCAAATCTTACAGGAAAGAGAGGGCTGGGCAGATTGCATATTCCTAGACTTCCAGAAAGCGTTTGACACTGTTCCACATGGGAGACTTATTAGGAAGCTGCAATCAATGGCTAGAATAGGTGGAAATGTCTTGGAATGGATAAAAACTTACTTAGAAGGAAGGGAACAGAGGGTTAGAGTAAGACACTCAGTGTCTGAATGGAGAAGAGTTAGTAGTGGAGTTCCACAGGGTTCAGTTTTAGGGCCACTTTTGTTCCTTGTATATGTAAATGACCTACCAGAGTCTGTAAATTCATTCATGAATATGTTTGCAGATGATGCAAAGATTGTGAAGAAAGTAAAAAACGAGAACAATGGTAGAGAACTTCAGGAGGATCTAAATAATCTGCATGAGTGGTCAGAAAAGTGGCTAATGAAATTCAATACCTCAAAATGTAAGGTAATGAGAATGGGTACAAGTGCAAGAAGGCCCAAGCTTGACTACTCGGTGGCTGGAGTACAACTTCAAGAGATAGAAAATGAGAGAGATCTAGGAGTAAACATACTGGCAGATTTGTCTCCAGAAATACATATAAATGGCGTAGTAAGGGCAGCATATGCATTCTTATCAAATGTAAGGGTAGCCTTCAGGCACATGGACAAGGAAATGTTCAGAAATATTTATGTAACCTATGTGAGGCCAAAACTCGAATATGCAGCCCCCTTTTGGAATCCGCACTTGAAAAAGCACATAGCTAAGCTTGAAAAAGTTCAAAGACATGCCACGAAACTGGTGCCAGAAATACGCAATCTCGGTTATGATGAGAGGCTGAGGGAATTAGACTTGCCATCACTCGAAGCTAGAAGAGTAAGGGGGGATATGGTGACAGTCTTTAAATTCCTTCATGGTTATGATAGAGTGGATAGGGATCGATATTTCGATATGGCTGGCTCTAGAACTAGAGGTCATAGTTTGAAGCTTCGTAAGAAAACTTCTTTGCAGGATGTAAGGAAATACTTTTTCAGTGTAAGAGTAGTTGATAATTGGAATTGGCTAAGCGAGGAGGTAGTTAATGCTATCTCAATCCATAGTTTTAAGGACAGGTACGATAAGTATCACTAAGTCTAAAATGGAACCGATCAGGAGACGGGAAGATACGAGCTTTGGGCTCTTTCCCGTAAACACAATTAGGTAATCACAATTAGGTAATCACACACATACACACAGCCCCCTTTTGGAATCCGCACTTGAAAAAGCACATAGCTAAGCTTGAAAAAGTTCAAAGACATGCCACGAAACTGGTGCCAGAAATACGCAATCTCAGTTATGATGAGAGGCTGAGGGAATTAGACTTACCATCACTCGAAGCTAGAAGAGTGAGGGGGGATATGGTGACAGTCTTTAAATTCCTTCATGGTTATGATAGAGTGGATAGGGATCGATATTTTGATATGGCTGGCTCTAGAACTAGAGGTCATAGTTTGAAGCTTCGTAAGAAAACGTTTTTGCAGGCTGTAAGGAAATACTTTTTCAGTGTAAGAGTAGTTGATAATTGGAATTGGCTAAGCGAGGAGGTAGTTAATGCTATCTCAGTCCATAGTTTTAAGGACAGGTATGATAAGTATCACTAAGTGTAAAATGGAACCGATCAGGAGCCGGGAAGATACGAGCTTTGGGCTCTTTCCCGTAAACACAATTAGGTAATCACAATTAGGTAATCACACACACACACACACACACACACACACACACACACACACACACACACACACACACACACACACACACACAGGAAGAGATGGGAAAGTTCAAAAACTTGTTGGAAGAGGCAAGAAGGTTAAATGATGAAAGAAATGAAGAAGAGAAGAAAAATTTTCGTTACAGAATACTTCCAGACAAAGGGGAGATAAAGAAGATAATGACAGAAGATCAGGGGATGGGGCCTCATTAAGATTGTTATACACAAATGCTGATGGATTAGCTGGTAAGGCAGTAGAATTAAAAGATAGGATTCACAACAGTAAGGCAGATATAGTAGCAATTACAGAGACTAAGTTGAGTGAGGACATAAACAGTGTCACAGTTTTTCCTAAGGGCTTCAGAATACTAAGGGTTGAAAGATGTGAGAGGACTGGTGGAGGGATAGCACTGCTCATAAGTGAGAGGATTCAAGTTGAAGAAATAAACTTGGCTATAGAAAGTGAGTTCAGGGAATTTCTTGTTGCTCGCATAAATACTGGGTCAGAGAGCATTATAATAACTGTTGTATACAACCCACCAAGGAACCAAAATAGGCTTGAAATTTATGAGGAAAGTCATATAGGTGCAATTGAAGTCATAAACTCAGTTGTTAACATGGCACGGGAGAAAAAATGTAGGAGTTTGATTATGGGAGACTTTAATCATAAAGAGATAGATTGGATAAATCTTGACCCACACAGTGGTGAGGACTCATTTGGGTCAAGATTCCTAGATTGCGTACAAGGGAATTTCCTACACCACATGTAATGGAACCAACAAGAGCCAGGGGTGGGGATGAGCCATCACTACTTGATCTAGTGTTCACAGATAATGTGTTGGATATTGAAAATATTGAGTATGAACCACCAATTGGAAAGAGTGACCACTGTGTGTTGTTGATGGAGTATATCATTGAAGATATTCTTCCTGAGAGTAGAGGCACTGAGGACATGAGGAGGAACTATCCGAAAGGAGATTACATCAAAATGAATGAGCTTTTTGCAGTTATTGACTGGAGAACCTCATTTTACAACAAATCTGTACAAGAAATGTATGACATCTTTTGTGAGAAATATGGGAAGATAGTAGATTGCTGCATACCTGTCACCAAAGTAGGTGTATTTCATGCCAGAGAGAAATGGTTCGATAATGGGTGTAAAAGAGCTAAGGAGTGGAGAGACAAATGCTGGAAAAGGTATAGGAGGAGAAAAAACATAAATGCCTGGCAAACCTACAAAAGAGCAAGAAATGACTACCTAAGTAAAAGGAGAGAGGCAGAGAGAGATTATGAGAGGGACATCACCAGGAAGGCTAAAGGAAATCCCAAGCTTTTCCACAGCTTTATCAGAGGAAAACTGAAGGTAAAAGAACAGGTTTTAAGGCTAAAGAGAGCGGATGGAAGCATCACTGAGACGGACGAAGAGATCTGCAAAGAATTGAACAAGGAGTTTCAGTCAGTATTTACAGTAGAAAATACCCCACCCCCTCAGATTGCAGTGATAGAAGCTCAAGGGCCGGTATTAGAGAACATCAACCTTACAGCCACAGAGGTATGCAAAGCGCTGATGGATTTAGATGTTCATAAAGCTACAGGTCCTGATGACATATCCCCTCATGTGCTTAAACAATGCGCAAACACAATATCAGTGGCACTAAGTATCATATTTAAGGAGTCACTGGAGTCGGGGGAGATTCCAAGATGCTGGAAACAAGCAAATGTGATACCTATCTTCAAAAAGGGAAGGAGGGATACGGCTCTGAACTATAGACCAGTTTCCTTGACCAGCATAGTTTGCAAAGTTATGGAGAAACTACTAAGGAAACATATCTCTCTTCACTTGGAATCCTTCAACTTTTTGTCAGTGAGGCAATATGGCTTCAGAGAAGGTAGATCAACAGTAACAAACTTATTAGAATTTTATGATGAGGTAAGCCAAATCTTACAGGAAAGAGAGGGCTGGGCAGATTGCATATTCCTAGACTTCCAGAAAGCGTTTGACACTGTTCCACATGGGAGACTTATTAGGAAGCTGCAATCAATGGCTAGAATAGGAGGAAATGTCTTGGAATGGATAAAAACTTACTTAGAAGGAAGGGAACAGAGGGTTAGAGTAAGACACTCAGTGTCTGAATGGAGAAGAGTTAGTAGTGGAGTTCCACAGGGTTCAGTTTTAGGGCCACTTTTGTTCCTTGTATATGTAAATGACCTACCAGAGTCTGTAAATTCATTCATGAATATGTTTGCAGATGATGCAAAGATTGTGAAGAAAGTAAAAAACGAGAACAATGGTAGAGAACTTCAGGAGGATCTAAATAATCTGCATGAGTGGTCAGAAAAGTGGCTAATGAAATTCAATACCTCAAAATGTAAGGTAATGAGAATGGGTACAAGTGCAAGAAGGCCCAAGCTTGACTACTCGGTGGCTGGAGTACAACTTCAAGAGACAGAAAATGAGAGAGATCTAGGAGTAAACATACTGGCAGATTTGTCTCCAGAAATACATATAAATGGCGTAGTAAGGGCAGCATATGCATTCTTATCAAATGTAAGGGTAGCCTTCAGGCACATGGACAAGGAAATGTTCAGAAATATTTATGTAACCTATGTGAGGCCAAAACTTGAATATGCAGCCCCCTTTTGGAATCCGCACTTGAAAAAGCACATAGATAAGCTTGAAAAAGTTCAAAGACATGCCACGAAACTGGTGCCAGAAATACGCAATCTCGGTTATGATGAGAGGCTGAGGGAATTAGACTTGCCATCACTCGAAGCTAGAAGAGTAAGGGAGGATATGGTGACAGTCTTTAAATTCCTTCATGGTTATGATAGAGTGGATAGGGATCGATATTTCGATATGGCTGGCTCTAGAACTAGAGGTCATAGTTTGAAGCTTCGTAAGAAAACTTGTTTGCAGGATGTAAGGAAATACTTTTTCAGTGTAAGAGTAGTTGATAATTGGAATTGGCTAAGCGAGGAGGTAGTTAATGCTATCTCAATCCATAGTTTTAAGGACAGGTACGATAAGTATCACTAAGTCTAAAATGGAACCGATCAGGAGACGGGAAGATACGAGCTTTGGGCTCTTTCCCGTAAACACAATTAGGTAATCACAATTAGGTAATCACACACATACACACAGCCCTCTTTTGGAATCCGCACTTGAAAAAGCACATAGCTAAGCTTGAAAAAGTTCAAAGACATGCCACGAAACTGGTGCCAGAAATACGCAATCTCAGTTATGATGAGAGGCTGAGGGAATTAGACTTACCATCACTCGAAGCTAGAAGAGTGAGGGGGGATATGGTGACAGTCTTTAAATTCCTTCATGGTTATGATAGAGTGGATAGGGATCGATATTTTGATATGGCTGGCTCTAGAACTAGAGGTCATAGTTTGAAGCTTCGTAAGAAAACGTTTTTGCAGGCTGTAAGGAAATACTTTTTCAGTGTAAGAGTAGTTGATAATTGGAATTGGCTAAGCGAGGAGGTAGTTAATGCTATCTCAATCCATAGTATTAAGGACAGGTATGATAAGTATCACTAAGTGTAAAATGGAACCGATCAGGAGCCGTGAAGATACGAGCTTTGGGCTCTTTCCCGTAAACACAATTAGGTAATCACAATTAGGTAATCACACACACACACACACACACACACACACACACACACACACACACACACACAGGAATGAAGCCATCTCTGTCCCAAACCTCTCCCACCCATGGGTCGGGGGAAGGGGTAGTCATCAGAGGACTTAAACAGAGAATCAAGAAGTTAGAGGAAATGGTTATAAGCCTTGATGATAAAATTCGGAATATGGATGGAGAAATGAAAGAGAATGAAACACTCAGAGAACAAATAAGATCTTTGGAGGAAGCAAATAAAGCACAAGGGCAGGAGAGAATGGAACTAGAAAAAAGAATAAAGAAGCTGGAAGGGGAAAAGAGTCAACTAGAATCTAGAATTTCTAAACAAGAAGATAAAAACAAACAGCTAAATGACAACCTAAAGGAATTAGATGTTAGTTCACTGCTCTCTTCTGAGAGAGACGAGATTGCTGCTTGGAATGTCCAGATTAAGGAAAACATTGAACAGTTCAGAAAAGAGTTCCAGGAGCTGAATATGGAAAATGATGCCATGAAAACGTCCTTTGCTGATGCACTAAAGGGGAATGTGGCAGTAAAAGAGGCTGTAAAGGTGGTGGCACTGGAAAACATACAAACAGTTGACTATAAAGAGACAGTAATCGAAAAAAATGAAAGACGTTGTGATGGAAAGGGCAAACCCACTCATCAGACAGGCACTTGATAAGGAGAAGACAGTGGTAATCTCAGGCATAAGTGAATCCCAGGAGCCAACATGGCAGGGGAGACTTGAAGAAAATAAAGCTAACGTTGTAGACCTGATAAGAAAGCTTGGAGTAGTATGTGGTCCTGAGGATATTGTAAACATACACCAACTAGGTAAATATTCGAGGGAAGGAAAGCCGAGACCAACAAAAGTAACCTTTGAGAGAGGGAAGACATGTAGGGAAATATTGTTGAGAAAAAAAAGTCTAAAAGACCTTCAAGAATGCAAAGAAGTGTTCATTAGACGATACAGAACACAGGAAGAGATGGGAAAGATAAAAAACTTGTTGCAAGAGGCGAGAAGGTTAAATGATGAAAGAAATGAAGAAGAGAAGAAAAATTTTCATTACAGAATACTTCCAGACAAAGGGGAGATAAAGAAGATAATGACAGAAGATCAGGGGATGGGGCCTCATTAAGATTGTTATACACAAATGCTGATGGATTAGCTGGTAAGGCAGTAGAATTAAAAGATAGGATTCACAACAGTAAGGCAGATATAGTAGCAATTACAGAGACTAAGTTGAGTGAGGACATAAACAGTGTCACAGTTTTTCCTAAGGGCTTCAGAATACTAAGGGTCGAAAGATCTGAGAGGACTGGTGGAGGGATAGCACTGCTCATAAGTGAGAGGATTCAAGTTGAAGAAATAAACTTGGCTATAGAAAGTGAGTTCAGGGAATTTCTTGTTGCTCGCATAAATACTGGGTCAGAGAGCATTATAATAACTGTTGTATACAACCCACCAAGGAACCAAAATAGGCTTGAAATTTATGAGGAAAGTCATATAGGTACGATTGAAGTCATAAACTCAGTTGTTAACATGGTGCGGGAGAAAAAATGTAGGATTTTGATTATGGGAGACTTTAATCATAAAGAGATAGATTGGATAAATCTTGACCCACACAGTGGTGAGGACTCATTTGGGGCAAGATTCCTAGATTGCGTAAAAGGGAATTTCCTACACCAACATGTAATGGAACCAACCAGAGCCAGGGGTGGGGATGAGCCATCACTACTTGATCTGGTGTTCACAGATAATGTGTTGGATATTGAAAATATTGAGTATGAACCACCAATTGGAAAGAGTGACCACTGTGTGTTGTTGATGGAGTATATCATTGAAGATATTCTTCCTGAGAGTAGAGGCACTGAGGACATGAGGAGGAACTATCCGAAAGGAGATTACATCAAAATGAATGAGCTTTTTGCAGTTATTTACTGGAGAACCTTATTTTACAACAAATCTGTACAAGAAATGTATGACATCTTTTGTGAGAAATATGGGAAGATAGTAGATTGCTGCATACCTGTCACCAAAGTAGGTGTAATTCATGCCAGAGAGAAATGGTTCGATAATGGGTGTAAAAGAGCTAAGGAGTGGAGAGACAAATGCTGGAAAAGGTATAGGAGGAGAAAAAACATAAATGCCTGGCAAACCTACAAAAGAGCAAGAAATGACTACCTAAGTAAAAGGAGAGAGGCAGAGAGAGATTATGAGAGGGACATCACCAGGAAGGCTAAAGAAAATCCCAAGCTTTTCCACAGCTTTATCAGAGGAAAACTGAAGGTAAAAGAACAGGTTTTAAGGCTAAAGAGAGCGGATGGAAGCATCACTGAGACGGACGAAGAGATCTGCAAAGAATTGAACAAGGAGTTTCAGTCAGTATTTACAGTAGAAAATACCCCACCCCCTCAGATTGCAGTGATAGAAGCTCAAGGGCCGGCATTAGAGAACATCAACCTTACAGCCACAGAGGTATGCAAAGCGCTGATGGATTTAGATGTTCATAAAGCTACAGGTCCTGATGACATATCCCCTCATGTGCTTAAAAAATGCGCAAACACAATATCAGTGGCACTAAGTATCATATTTAAGGAGTCACTGGAGTCGGGGGAGATTCCAAGATGCTGGAAACAAGCAAATGTGATACCTATCTTCAAAAAGGGAAGGAGGGATACGGCTCTGAACTATAGACCAGTTTCCTTGACCAGCATAGTTTGCAAAGTTATGGAGAAACTACTAAGGAAACATATCTCTCTTCACTTGGAATCCTTCAACTTTTTGTCAGTGAGGCAACATGGCTTCAGAGAAGGAAGATCAACAGTAACAAACTTATTAGAATTTTATGATGAGGTAAGCCAAATCTTACAGGAAAGAGAGGGCTGGGCAGATTGCATATTCCTAGACTTCCAGAAAGCGTTTGACACTGTTCCACATGGGAGACTTATTAGGAAGCTGCAATCAATGGCTAGAATAGGTGGAAATGTCTTGGAATGGATAAAAACTTACTTAGAAGGAAGGGAACAGAGGGTTAGAGTAAGACACTCAGTGTCTGAATGGAGAAGAGTTAGTAGTGGAGTTCCACAGGGTTCAGTTTTAGGGCCACTTTCGTTCCTTGTATATGTAAATGACCTACCAGAGTCTGTAAATTCATTCATGAATATGTTTGCAGATGATGCAAAGATTGTGAAGAAAGTAAAAAACGAGAACAATGGTAGAGAACTTCAGGAGGATCTAAATAATCTGCATGAGTGGTCAGAAAAGTGGCTAATGAAATTCAATACCTCAAAATGTAAGGTAATGAGAATGGGTACAAGTGCAAGAAGGCCCAAGCTTGACTACTCGGTGGCTGGAGTACAACTTCAAGAGACAGAAAATGAGAGAGATCTAGGAGTAAACATATTGGCAGATTTGTCTCCAGAAATACATATAAATGGCGTAGTAAGGGCAGCATATGCATTCTTATCAAATGTAAGGGTAGCCTTCAGGCACATGGACAAGGAAATGTTCAGAAATATTTATGTAACCTATGTGAGGCCAAAACTCGAATATGCAGCCCCCTTTTGGAATCCGCACTTGAAAAAGCACATAGCTAAGCTTGAAAAAGTTCAAAGACATGCCACGAAACTGGTGCCAGAAATACGCAATCTCGGTTATGATGAGAGGCTGAGGGAATTAGACTTGCCATCACTCGAAGCTAGAAGAGTAAGGGGGGATATGGTGACAGTCTTTAAATTCCTTCATGGTTATGATAGAGTGGATAGGGATCGATATTTCGATATGGCTGGCTCTAGAACTAGAGGTCATAGTTTGAAGCTTCGTAAGAAAACTTGTTTGCAGGATGTAAGGAAATACTTTTTCAGTGTAAGAGTAGTTGATAATTGGAATTGGCTAAGCGAGGAGGTAGTTAATGCTATCTCAATCCATAGTTTTAAGGACAGGTATGATAAGTATCACTAAGTCTAAAAATGGAACCGATCAGGAGACGGGAAGATACGAGCTTTGGGCTCTTTCCCGTAAACACAATTAGGTAATCACAATTAGGTAATAACACACACCGCGCGTTCAGTGACACACGGAATTGCTCCTCTTAAATTTTTAACTGTTTCGAGTGACTAAGTGCTTAGTGGAAAACTTTACCATAATTTCCATAAATCTGAAATCCTGCAGAGTATTGTGAGTACAAAAACTTATATTTGTTGTAAGACGAGACTGTTCATATTAAAGGAAAAAAATTGAGAACTTTTTCGTGAAGAAGAGAGAGAAGCTGCCGTCCAGTTCTGCCTTGAGGGAAATCTAGAAGAGTTGCCATAGGTGGAGCCATCACATCACATTACCTAATTTTTTGTGTAAACTGGGGAAAGCTCTTAAGCCGTTTACCTGATCCTGTGGTTCTATATATTGTTAAAATCAGTATCCTTCCCATTTATATTAACTAGTTAGTTAGTTTGATACACACAAAAAATTGAATAATAAAAGAAAAAAAAATTACCAAATACCCACCTGTCAACAGTACTGAGTTAAATTGCCAAGTAGTACAGCAGTCTTATTTTCTTCATTTTTTTTGCTTTTCTTTTAGCTTTCTCTTTTACTATTTTGTTATTTTGTATATATATTGAGTTAAATGTAAAGTCTAATCCCGTGATAACATATCTTGGTTAGCAAGTCAGTTTATCAGTTAGGAAGAATATATAACAGAAACAGGTGGGTCCCACCTCAAACACAAATTCGAATTTTCCTTCAGGTTTGACTTTTGTTTTTCTTTTTCTTTTTATACTTAAATTACCATGGTCAAGTTTTTAAGTTAAGATGTGTGTTACCAGAAAGGAGACAAACTGAGTCACTAAATAGCACTTATATGGAGATATAAAAATTCTGTGTGAAGCTAAATTAGAAGTTTTTGTCTTTTCTTTTTTTTTCTCTTTCTCGTCTTCTTTCTATATTCTGTGAGAGGGAGAACATAAAAATGAAGCCATCTCTGTCCCAAACCTCTCCCACCCATGGGTCGGGAGAAGGGGTAGTCATCAGGGGACTTAAACAGAGAATCAAGAAGTTAGAGGAAATGGTTATAAGCCTTGATGATAAAATTCGGAATATGGATGGAGAAATGAAAGAGAATGAAACACTCAGAGAACAAATAAGATCTTTGGAGGAAGCAAATAAAGCACAAGGGCAGGAGAGAAAGGAACTAGAAAAAAGAATAAAGAAGCTGGAAGGGGAAAAGAGTCAACTAGAATCTAGAATTTCTAAACAAGAAGATAAAAACAAACAGCTAAATGACAACCTAAAGGAATTAGATGTTAGTTCACTGCTCTCTTCTGATAGAGACGAGATTGCTGCTTGGAATGTTCAGATTAAGGAAAACATTGAACAGTTCAGAAAAGAGTTCCAGGAGCTGAAATGGAAAATGATGCCATGAAAACGTCCTTTGCTGATGCACTAAAGGGAAATGTGGCAGTAAAAGAGGCTGTAAAGGTGGTGGCACTGGAAAACATACAAACAGTTGACTATAAAGAGACAGTAATCGAAAAAATTAAAGACGTTGTGATGGAAAGGGCAAACCCACTCATCAGACAGGCACTTGATAAGGAGAAGACAGTGGTAATCTCAGGCATAAGTGAATCCCAGGAGCCAACATGGCAGGGGAGACTTGAAGAAAATAAAGCTAGCATTGTAGACCTGATAAGAAAGCTTGGAGTAGTATGTGGTCCTGAGGATATTGTAAACATACACCAACTAGGTAAATATTCGAGGGAAGGAAAGCCGAGACCAACAAAAGTAACCTTTGAGAGAGGGGAAACATGTAGGGAAATATTGTTGAGAAAAAAAAGTCTAAAAGACCTTCAAGAATGCAAAGAAGTGTTCATTTGACGATACAGAACACAGGGAGAGATGGGAAAGATCAAAAACTTGTTGCAAGAGGCGAGAAGGTTAAATGATGAAAGAAATGAAGAAGAGAAGAAAAATTTTCGTTACAGAATACTTCCAGACAAAGGGGAGATAAAGAAGATAATGACAGAAGATCAGGGGATGGGGCCTCATTAAGATTGTTATACACAAATGCTGATGGATTAGCTGGTAAGGCAGTAGAATTAAAAGATAGGATCCACAACAGTAAGGCAGATATAGTAGCAATTACAGAGACTAAGTTGAGTGAGGACATAAACAGTGTCACAGTTTTTCCTAAGGGCTTCAGAATACTAAGGGTCGAAAGATCTGAGAGGACTGGTGGAGGGATAGCACTGCTCATAAGTGAGAGGATTCAAGTTGAAGAAATAAACTTGGCTATAGAAAGTGAGTTCAGGGAATTTCTTGTTGCTCGCATAAATACTGGGTCAGAGAGCATTATAATAACTGTTGTATACAACCCACCAAGGAACCAAAATAGGCTTGAAATTTATGAGGAAAGTCATATAGGTACTATTGAAGTCATAAACTCAGTTGTTAACATGGCACGGGAGAAAAAATGCAGGATTTTGATTATGGGAGACTTTAATCATAAAGAGATAGATTGGATAAATCTTGACCCACACAGTGGTGAGGACTCATTTGGGGCAAGATTCCTAGATTGCGTACAAGGGAATTTCCTACACCAACATGTAATGGAACCAACAAGAGCCAGGGGTGGGGATGAGCCATCACTACTTGATCTAGTGTTCACAGATAATGTGTTGGATATTGAAAATATTGAGTATGAACCACCAATTGGAAAGAGTGACCACTGTGTGTTGTTGATGGAGTATATCATTGAAGACATTCTTCCTGAGAGTAGAGGCACTGAGGACATGAGGAGGAACTATCCGAAAGGAGATTACATCAAAATGAATGAGCTTTTTGCAGTTATAGACTGGAGAACCTTATTTTACAACAAATCTGTACAAGAAATGTATGACATCTTTTGTGAGAAATATGGGAAGATAGTAGATTGCTGCATACCTGTCACCAAAGTAGGTGTAATTCATGCCAGAGAGAAATGGTTCGATAATGGGTGTAAAAGAGCTAAGGAGTGGAGAGACAAATGCTGGAAAAGGTATAGGAGGAGAAAAAACATAAATGCCTGGCAAACCTACAAAAGAGCAAGAAATGACTACCTAAGTAAAAGGAGAGAGGCAGAGAGAGATTATGAGAGGGACATCACCAGGAAGGCTAAAGAAAATCCCAAGCTTTTCCACAGCTTTATCAGAGGAAAACTGAAGGTAAAAGAACAGGTTTTAAGGCTAAAGAGAGCGGATGGAAGCATCACTGAGACGGACGAAGAGATCTGCAAAGAATTGAACAAGGAGTTTCAGTCAGTATTTACAGTAGAAAATACCCCACCCCCTCAGATTGCAGTGATAGAAGCTCAAGGGCCGGTATTAGAGAACATCAACCTTACAGCCACAGAGGTATGCAAAGCGCTGATGGATTTAGATGTTCATAAAGCTACAGGTCCTGATGACATATCCCCTCATGTGCTTAAAAAATGCGCAAACACAATATCAGTGGCACTAAGTATCATATTTAAGGAGTCACTGAAGTCGGGGGAGATTCCAAGATGCTGGAAACAAGCAAATGTGATACCTATCTTCAAAAAGGGAAGGAGGGATACGGCTCTGAACTATAGACCAGTTTCCTTGACCAGCATAGTTTGCAAAGTTATGGAGAAACTACTAAGGAAACATATCTCTCTTCACTTGGAATCCTTCAACTTTTTGTCAGTGAGGCAACATGGCTTCAGAGAAGGTAGATCAACAGTAACAAACTTATTAGAATTTTATGATGAGGTAAGCCAAATCTTACAGGAAAGAGAGGGCTGGGCAGATTGCATATTCCTAGACTTCCAGAAAGCGTTTGACACTGTTCCACATGGGAGACTTATTAGGAAGCTGCAATCAATGGCTAGAATAGGTGGAAATGTCTTGGAATGGATAAAAACTTACTTAGAAGGAAGGGAACAGAGGGTTAGAGTAAGACACTCAGTGTCTGAATGGAGAAGAGTTAGTAGTGGAGTTCCACAGGGTTCAGTTTTAGGGCCACTTTTGTTCCTTGTATATGTAAATGACCTACCAGAGTCTGTAAATTCATTCATGAATATGTTTGCAGATGATGCAAAGATTGTGAAGAAAGTAAAAAACGAGAACAATGGTAGAGAACTTCAGGAGGATCTAAATAATCTGCATGAGTGGTCAGAAAAGTGGCTAATGAAATTCAATACCTCAAAATGTAAGGTAATGAGAATGGGTACAAGTGCAAGAAGGCCCAAGCTTGACTACTCGGTGGCTGGAGTACAACTTCAAGAGACAGAAAATGAGAGAGATCTAGGAGTAAACATATTGGTAGATTTGTCTCCAGAAATACATATAAATGGCGTAGTAAGGGCAGCATATGCATTCTTATCAAATGTAAGGGTAGCCTTCAGGCACATGGACAAGGAAATGTTCAGAAATATTTATGTAACCTATGTGAGGCCAAAACTCGAATATGCAGCCCCCTTTTGGAATCCGCACTTGAAAAAGCACATAGCTAAGCTTGAAAAAGTTCAAAGACATGCCACGAAACTGGTGCCAGAAATATGCAATCTCGGTTATGATGAGAGGCTGAGGGAATTAGACTTGCCATCACTCGAAGCTAGAAGAGTAAGGGGGGATATGGTGACAGTCTTTAAATTCCTTCATGGTTATGATAGAGTGGATAGGGATCGATATTTCGATATGGCTGGCTCTAGAACTAGAGGTCATAGTTTGAAGCTTCGTAAGAAAACTTGTTTGCAGGATGTAAGGAAATACTTTTTCAGTGTAAGAGTAGTTGATAATTGGAATTCGCTAAGCGAGGAGGTAGTTAATGCTATCTCAATCCATAGTTTTAAGGACAGGTACGATAAGTATCACTAAGTCTAAAAATGGAACCGATCAGGAGACGGGAAGATACGAGCTTTGGGCTCTTTCCTGTAAACACAATTAGGTAATCACACACACACACACACACACACACACACACACACACACACACACACACACACACACACACACACACACACACACACACACATATATATATATATATATATATATATATATATATATATATATATATATATATATATATATATATTTTCTTCTTCTTCTTCGTCTACTTCTTTTCCCACTTTTATGTGGGGTCGATGTTTCTGGCCAGTGTTCTCCATTTGTTGCTGTCCCATACCTCATCACCCAACAAACCATTAGACCTCAGGTCGTCATTGATGCAATCCATCCACCTACGCTTTGGTCTCCCCCTCCTTAGTCATAGAGTCATAGTCATAGATTTTATTGCCAAATATTTAGAATACATACATGAATAAATATGTACATTATATTCAGAGGCACTAGCCTGCTGAGCAAGAGCTCCTTGGCAGGCAGTTTAATTTACATTTCACATAATTTAAAGTATGACGGCAATAGTTAACAAAAGCTCCAATATAGCAATCTCATACTTATCTTGTAATAAAACAAAACAGTAGCCTGACCTTAACCTGGACATAATGATACACCAATACTGTATTAATTATTAATCAACCGCTGCTTGATTTTGCCTAGTAAATTAATGCTGTTTGAGTTTCTTTTTAAATAAAGTTGTGCCAATTATTGTTTTTAAATCTTCTGGTAATGTATTCCAACATTTTGGGCCAAACCAGTGAATAGAAAATTTGTACAAGGTTGTTCTCGGCTGTGGACATGTCAAATTTATATTGTTACCTCTGGTTCCATGGTTGTGTTGAATAAATCTAAATAATTTTCTGTTATTATTAACATCACTATGTATAATAATAAGACAGAAATATTGTATCAAGTAATGAAATTTAAGCAAGTTTAGCCTTGAAAAAAGAGGAAGTTGAGTCATATTTTCCACTATATGTAATAGTTCTGATCAGTCTTTTCTGAGTTACAAATACATCCCTTACAATTGATGGCCAAGTACAACCCCAAATGGACAAACAGTATATATAATATGAGGATAACACAGGGAATAGTATATGCTTTTAAAGGCCTCATTTGTCAGGTTATGGCAAATTTTATACAAAATTCCACACGTCCTGTACAGTTTTGAGCAGACAGATTGCATATGATATTTCCAACTTAAATTTTCATCAATAATTACTCCCAAAAATTTCTTACAAGCAACTCTTTTAACTTCATACTCATTCATATTAACTTGACCAAAATTGTGCACTACAGATCTATTTTGAAATAAGATATAGTCAGTTTTGGAAAGATTTAGCTTTAATTTATTAACAGAGACCCAGTTGTTAATTTTTTCTAGTTCACTATTTAAAACAGAATACAGGTGGTCAAGGTTATTATCATGCAAGAGAAGTTTGGTGTCATCTGCATAAAGAATATATTTGAATTTATTACTGGCATTGGAAATATCATTTATATAAACTAAGAATAACAATGGGTCCGGTATTGATCCCTGTGGTACTTCCCTCTCAATAGTTTGCAACAAAGATGCTTTCCCATTACAATATACACCTTGTTTTCTATTTTTCAAGTAGCTCTTAAATAACTGTAATGGTGTTCCCCTAATGCCCACACAAGTTAGTTTTTCTATTATTATATCATGGTCTAATGAGTCAAATGCTTTGGACAAGTCTAGGAAAACCCCTGCAACAAAGGTTTTATTTTGCAAATTTTGATAATCATCACTTGTAAAGTTCATTATTGCTTATTCAGTGGTCTTATTATTACGGAATCCGTATTGATTTTCGGATAAGAGGTTGAACTTTTCAAGCAATTCTGTAAGTCTGTGAAAAATCGCTTTTTCAAACACTTTACTTAAGGACGGTAAGACTGATATAGGTCTATAGTTATTTTCATCATCTACAGTGCCTGACTTAAATATAGGTATTACTTTCGCACTTTTTAGTTTGTCTGGAAAACATCCTTGCTGAAAACATAGATTGATTATGTGGGTAAGTGGGGTACCAATGTAATGGGCAGTGACCTGGAGTAGTTTTGATGGAATTTCATCATATCCCGACGCTGTATTTGGTTTTAAGGTTTTTATATATTTAGTGACGTCCTCCCATGTTACAGGATACAAGTAAAGCGAAAAGTCTGGTGGATTATTAAGAAACTGTCGGTGTGAGTTTTGTTGCACATTTTGTTGTTCCTGTGTTGGTTGTGCTATAGTAAAGAAATGATTATTAAAGATATTAGCAGAGTGGTCATTATAATTTTTTAATTTGATTTCCTTTGAATGATTAATTTGTTTTCGTCCCATTAGGCTGTTTATTGTATTCCAGGTGGACTTGCTGTTTCCTTGTTCCTTCTTAAGCTTATCCTGAAATTATCTATTTTTTGCAGCTCAGAGTAGTGTTACTAATTTGTTCCTGTAAGCTTTATATCTGGTTCCAAAAGACAAAGGCCATTTTGATGCAAGCCTTTCTAATCGGTGTTTTTCTTTAACACTATTTTTTAATCCTGCAGTTATGTGTGGGCATCTGTTGTTTTTATTATTTACAGTCGATTTTCTTAGAGGAAAGCAGTCTAGAAATTTATCTCTAAATGTACAGTGAAATTTATTAAAAGCTTCATTTGCATTATTTAGGTCTATGATATGTTGCCATTTTTCATGTGATATATCTCTAGTAAATTTAGCTATGTTATCATCAGAGTAATGTCTTTTTTCTACATATGCATCAAATTTATGTTCTTTTTTTTTTTAAAACTGGGAGTATTCTGCGAAATGATCTGTTATGTCGGTGTACACTATGTAATTACTTATGTTGTCTTCAAGATTTGTGGTCCAGATATGATCGATTAGAGATGCACTATTTTCAGTTACTCTCGTAGGTTTAGTAGTTATTGGAAAGCAGCCACGTGAATACATTAAGTTTATAAAATCAGTTACTCTTTGATCATTTATTTTAAACAAATCTAAGTTCCAATCACCGAATAAATAAATAGTTTTGTACTTTTTTCTTGCTGCAAACTCAAATACTTTCAGTAAAGCTTCAAGGCATGTTCCTCTTTGGTGGTCTATATACAGATGCAAAGAAGCAATTTTCCTTACCGTTATGTACCTGTACACTAACACATTCACTGATTCGTTCCATCAAACTGCACTCCTTTATAACACTCGAGCTATACTTATTAGCTACATATATACATACACCTCCACTTTTCCTGTCTCTGTTCTGAGTGAACATATTGTACCCTGTTATATTATACAATGATTCAATATCATTATCCAGCCTAGTCTCCGAAAAATGCATTACGTCACATATATTATTTTCTGTTAAACATTGATCAACAAATATTTGAAGATTATTTGCAAGACTTCTAATGTTCATGCACAAAACCGAAAATGCATTAGATTTATTTAAATTTGAATACAGTTCATTTAAGTATATATAAATTGAAAAAGTGTTGGTTGCATTTCTCATATTATTCAAAAAATCTATTTCATTTTCAAGATCAAGTGGGTTAAATATCATCTTATCAAGCTCATTGATACATAAATAATTGGGAAGTACTTTGTCGTTGTTTGTTTGCCTTATAAGTTCATCGTCACTAATGGAATAGTATGGGAGGTATCTATTTACAGACATGGTGAAGAAATAAATTACACTACTTTTACATTGCTGACTTACAAGCTACTTTTACTTCTACCAAATCTTACCGGGTTCTTCCGGCCATTTATTGGTCTAGGGTGCGAGCGTTTTATAGCTCCCGTGGCGGGACACACGACAGGAGGGGGTGCAGGTGATGACATATCACTCTCCCGCTCCCCCCACCCCCACACCACCGATCCTGGTCTACTCCTCAACCACGCCACCCACAGCACCCACAGCACCAGCCACACTCTCGGAGTTGTATCATTCCTTCACGACGAGAGTTTCGTATGTTTAAAAAAGCCAATTTTCCCTTCTGATCTAGCCTTTTTTAGTTGTGGCATCTGTGCAGATTTTATTGCCTGTGATGCGGCAAACAGGTCATCATTAAGGTAGATCTTGGTGCCTTTCAACTTTTTGGCATTTCGCATGACCATCTCTCTGTCATAGTAGTTGGAGAAACGAGCCACCCTGTATATCCATTCCCATCACCCTCCTCCCAACATACTGTTCATCCCTCCTAACGACATGACCATACCATCTTAGTCTACTTTCTTGTATCTTATCTGATATTTCTCTAACTTTTGAGGTACCTCTCTCTCTCTCTCTCTCTCTCTCTCTCTCTCTCTCTCTCTCTCCTCTCTCTCTCTCTCTCTCTCTCTCTCTCTCTCCTCTCTCTCTCTCTCTCTCTACTCTCTCTCTACTCTCTCTCTCTCTCTATCATATATATATATATATATATATATATATATATATTTATATATGAATTATATTTTACCCTGACCTGGACTCGAACCTAAGACACATAATCAATGTACCAAGGCACTACCAACTATACCACTGAAGGTCTTATAAGTAGAAGCAAACCCCAAAGCTACCTGCTTTGCTAGGAATGAGCACATTCTTTCTGAATGCCTTTTGGTCATATTACAGCTTCTTTCCAACCTATATGTGGCTTCGTTTTTTGCATTTAATTCAAATCCCATGCTATATAGGCATCAATAATTATAAAATAAGCACATTAACATATGTGAACACATGAATCTTATTTTACCCATGGCCAGGACGAAGCCTAAACCATATGATTATTATGCCAAGTCGCTACTAATGACACCACTAAAGGTCTCAAAAGTAGAAGCAATCATCAAATCTAACTGTTTTGCCAGGAATGAACGCATTCTTACTGAATGGCTTTTTGTTCGTGTATATATATATATATATATATATATATATATATATATATATATATATATATATATATATATATATACATACATATACATAATATAAATATATATATATATATATATATATATATATATATGTATATATATATATATATATATATATATATATATATATATATATATATATATATATACATATATATATATATATATATATATATATATATATATATATATATATATATATATATATATATATATATATATATATATATATATATATATATATATATATATATATATATATATATATATATATATATATATATATATATATATATATATATATATATATATATATATATTTATATATATATGCTGTATTATAATCGTTTCCGAACTATTTATCCTTTGCTATAATTCTTATACTTTTACGTGGTACAAAATAGCATAACTTCTTCTTCCACTACAGCTATTCCCGCTTATGCAGGGTCGCTATTTCTCATTTCCTAAAACAAAATTTACACATTTCCTGTGTTGATCTGTCGTTTGAAATGGTCCCCCGATCAATACATGTAGAGTGATCATTAAACTACCTGTGATGTACTTTTTAATAGTTCATCTTCATTGTCTTCTCTGCCTCCTAGTATCAGGTAGAACATCCTTGATTATGTACCTCATCAATTCCACACATAGGGTTTTTTTTTTTTCAGTCGCTGGCTCATACTCAGATTTACCAGTTATCCGAAGTAGTATCTGCAAATACTAGATATCTGTGGTAATGGCTCATACTCTCCCCTAATCCTTATTGGTTCTACAAATAAGTGCAACAAGTATCCTTGCACAAATCTAGGAGTCTTGCCTCAAAAGTATCCTCTTCACTATGTTCATTAAGATTGTTCTGGTCTCTATGTTTTAAATTTTCATATAATTAATATCCTACACAAATATTCACTCTTGCAATGTTTACAATTGAATTTCTCACTTCTAGTGTACCCACATTACTTCCCTCATATACCTTTACTCTTATCAGACTCTCTGGTGGGTAATATACCATAGCTACTAAAATGCTCTCTCAATCTGCGTTTGCGCAAGCAACGATAGACTTCTAATGACTTCCAAGAAAACTGTTTACGCCTTCATACTGGAACCTATCGTTTACGAGCAATACTCTTCCTCCGCCATTCATTTAAGAACGTTTTATTACTATTTAGTAATTTCTAAGAAAACTAAAAGACTGTATATTTCATCACATTATTCTGTATCTGTAATTGCAAATATAACTTCTTTAGTATCATGCAGCCTATCCTTACCCCATCAACATCTGTGTACGGCAACCTTGGTGAGACTATTTCACCTGGTTTCCAAACTTTTTTTGTTTTACCCACTGGTGCACATAAATCCTGAAAAAAAATCTTCCTTATTTCTTCCTATATTTGATATTTCAACTTTCTGTGTCCAGTTTTCATATATTTCTTTCATGTATTCCATTGCAATTGACTTTTTGAGGTTAAATAAAGACTGTTCAGTATTCATGACAAGTACTTAGCAAGAGGGTTTGCCCCTCTCTTTTTTGTCTCTTACTTTATATAATTTTCTAGCTTTTCCCTCCAATTCCCTTATCTCCTTAATCCCCTCTCCTTTTTTCCCCTCCTGTCCTATCCCATCCTATCTACCTACCATGACAAGATTGTGGATATTTTTCTCCGTAAGTAACCGTCTGCGCGTGCCCTCCCTTTCAAAGGTTACCATGATTAACTCTGCCTTTCTATTCGCAACGAGAATATTTGAAATATTATTTGGACCACCAAATACTCTTAGGGTCCTTATCAGATCAAAGCCTTATAATGTTATTGTCTCCTCTGCCATGTTGAGCTTTGAGATGCGTAAAATTTGAGATTCTAGCTGATTTCTCCATCAAGTGCTTGCTTAATAAAAGTATTTGCTTCTCAATTGTTATTTTTTTTCAGATTTATTTTACTGTCTCCCAGTAATTATGCTAGTCAAATTTCCCAGTACCACGTCTTTCACTACCCCTCTGCTGCTATATTACTTTTGCCACATTTGAAAAAAGTATTTGTAATACTCTCCTGGAAATCTCCCATTTACAGTCACTTCATTGGTCACTCCAAATTGCCATTTCATCTCTTTCATGAGACAGCAATTCACCAACATTTACTTAAAACCCAACTTTTTCTTATCCTCTTGTTTGAAAATTTTGTTTACTAGCAAATTTTCTTTCACTTCAAACCATTAAATTCATTTTCTAGTCATTGTTTTTTCTGCTCTGGTACCTGATTACCTTCCAAATTATTTATATTCTCTCTGACTGCGTTATTTTCCATTTCTGCTCTTGAACTTTTATCTACTTTCTACTTCCATATTTTGCAGTATTATCCAAATTATGCTACAAATAACTCATTTCTTAATATCCTCATGGGATTTCCTCAAGGTATCCCTCCCTTAGCACTCCTCGAGTTATTTGGGGTAAGGCTGTTGACATTGTGGTGGAAGTGAGACCAGATTTTGATATCTCTGAAAATATTCATATATAAATTTGCTTTAGCTTGTCAAATTGCGAATTTCATATTAATCTTCTTAAGTACACCATTTACCCGGTAATGCAAGGTCTAACTTTAAGTCTGCTTTTAGTATGAAAAAGTATGCATCGTTAGCAAGATAATAAAGAAATAACACATTACAGTGATGCTATGTGTTCGGTTTTGTAGTTGATAATTAAAACTTTATTTAAAACCAGATTTCAAAACCACAGCATAATATTGTCACTTGCATTATAGACTCTCCGGTTTAAGCAATATAGGAAAAGTCGATGGATGGTGGTGGTGGTTCTACACTTTCGTTTTCTATAATACTGTTTTCTTTATCTCTTCTTGTCAAGATTGGAATATTTCTATTACCTTCTGCTGTAATCGGTCCACACTCAAGATAAATTTTTGTCCATACAGTATATTTAAACTATTCCATTTATTAAAAATTGACACTTCTCTAAAACTTAAAAACAAAGGAGTATCTAGCAATGTGTGTACTCCGTTGTGTGAGCATAAATACCTAATTGTATTTATGCTCGTAACTCAATGTCTCCGGGTAAAGTTCTTTTTTTTTACTCACCGAAAACTATTATATCTGACCTAAAATTTATAACTGCATTTAAGCCCTTACTTCCCTCGTTTAGCGAATGCCAATCGCTCATTATTCTTGCACTAAGAAAGTACTTCCAATCATGCAACAATTTTTTTTTTTTACGAAGCTTCTAGTGCTAGAGCTAGACATATCAAAATATCGATCCCTATCCAGTCTGTGAAAATCATTAAGGCATTCAAAAACCGTCACCATACCCCCTCATTCTTCTAGGTTTGAGTGATGGTAAGTCTAATTCCCTAAGCCTCTTCTCAGAACTGATATTGCATAATTCTGGCACTAGTTTCGTAGAATGTCTTTTTAGCTTTTTCCAACTTATTCTTATGCTTTTCAAGTGCTGTTTCCAGAAGAGTGCTTGGATTCACATAAGTCACGTAAATATTTCTGAACATTTCCTTGTCCATGTGCCCGAAGGCCACCTTATGTAAGCCAAGAAAGAAAATATTGCATTTGCTATACCATTTATATGCATTTTCTGAAACAAATCAGCCAATTAGTTTACTCATAGATCTCTTTCGCTCTTTGTCTCAAAAAGTTCTGCACCCATATAATACTTAGACTTGGGCCTTCCTGAACTCTTGCAATTGTCATAACGTTACAATTTGAAGTAATGAATCTCATTAGTCACTTGTCTGACCGCTCAGGCAAACTATTTAGGTCATCCTGAATTTTTTTTTTTTTATCAATACGTCCTTCATTTACTTTCTTCACAATCATTGCAGCATCTGTAAGCATATTGGCAATACATTTACAGACTCCGGCTGGTCATTTATATATTTAAGGAACAAAAGTGACACTAAAACTGGTCCCTTCGATACCACATTGCTACCCGTTCTACAGTCAGTCACTGCAAATCTTACTTTATCCTTCTCTTCCCTTCCTTCTAAATAAGTTTATATCCTCTCCAAGATATTTACATAATTCTTGACATTATTTGCAGCTTCTTAATAAGTCTCCCATATGGGACCTTAAGCATATCTCAAAATATGCATCCTACCCAACGCTCTCTTTCTTGTAAAATTAAGCTTATATAAATGATTTCAAATCTTCTCTTGAAAACAGTTCAACGCAGTCTGGAAGCCTGCAACCTTTGATAAAGAGGTTTTGCTCAAAATCGTTTCATTTCTCTCTTATGAGGAAAATGCTTTAATGATAACAAGAGTCACATATATTCCGTCACAAACCAAACTTTTCAGATACGGAGTAGTTCCTCTTCATTTTAGCTTCTTCACACTCGCAGTGACACAAATAACATTGTTTCTGTAACTCTCCCATACCAGCGCAAGTTGTCGCCTGCACAATAGTTTCATGTTTTCAATTGATATTATTTTTTGATGTAAAAAGCCACTATGCATCATAAGACATACAATAATATAACTACAAAATGATGTTGGTTTAGATATCACCAAGTTTGTTCGTCATGACAATTCTTACTTTTCCTCTGAAGGAAGATCATTGAACTTGGGTCCCGCTCTTGTTTAATTTTTTTCTTTTTAATTTTTTTCATTCATTCATTCTTTCATTTATCAAGCCTTTGAGTAACTGATCAGTAAATATCATGCAGATCCTAAAAATTAATTTAATGACAATATAAGTTTCCAATAATTGCTGCAATGCAATAGAAGTACTTGCTTTAGTGAAGCCTACGGTCTGTTCAGCTGATGATCCAATTTCTATTCTGTATAAATGCTTGCACATCCATATATGAGGGATTGCTCTGACGTCGCATGTGCTTCTCCTTCAGGTTGTTTCTTGGCAGGGTTTAATCTAAGTCAACTCCTCTGCCTGACTGTAAAGAAAATAAAAATTACAACACTTTGATTACAAATTTTCATTTCTGTTGCAATATGCATAATAATTGATTTTATGAAAAATATGTAAGCATTTCAGGTATAAGTTTCACAAGCATATTTCTTCATACAGGAAGACGAATTAATAGAGAATGAAAGAAGTGCTGCAGATGCTGCCTTGAAATCTTCAGACTGTCGAGCTGCAGTATTGGCGCAAGTTGAAAATAAAGATGCAGCAAAACAAGTGGTCGATAAGCTGGATGCAGATATTAACAGGTTACACTTCAAAAAATCATGGTTCTAGGTTACATAACTTAAATACTGCTGCCTTTGATACAAATATTCAACTAGCATTTGCATTCCAAGTAAGAATCAAGTAACTAAATAAATTAATGAAAATATTACCTAATTAATTAACTGATTAATTCAGTAATTTGTTAAAAAAACTTTCATTTTATGAATACTCTTGCAGACTAGAAAGCGAACTTAAAAGAGGCCAAGAGAAAATAAGCACCAACCAGTGTGCTGTTGACAGACTAAATAAAGATTTGGCAAAAGCCCTGGAGCTTGCAGGAGTGAGTAAATTCCTAGTCATATCATTACTGAAATATTTCTCGTCATGTAGCTATATTTATCGAGTAAGTTGCCTGGCTGTCGTACACCTAGAATCACACAATTCCTTTTGACTGTTAACTGTGTTCTTCTTGTATCTAATCCAGGGCAGTGAGGTGCCTCCTGTAGAGAGAGAAGAGCGCCGCCTTCGCATTCTTCTTCAGGACCAAGAAGCTGAAAAAACAAAACTAGAAGAAGAAGCCCTATCAGTTCAAAGGAATTTACTAGATGCTCGTCGGACTAGAGAAATACTTGATAAAGAAAGAACAAAATTGCACCAGGGTAAATTAGTAGATTTATTAAACTTTATGAGGATGTCCTCGTTAATTTCTATCTATATTGTGATTTTATCAAAGGGATTCTAAAGATGCTAGCACTTTAAACAGTGCCTGATGATAATAAATCAGCACTTACCCTTATAAATGGTATATTTTTCATATTGTATGCGTCTGTTATCTTTTTCCTGCCATAGATTAATATGAAATGGTATTATTCTATAATTTGGCATGTTCTCTACAGAAGTACATGTCCTGTACTGTCGACAAGCAAGACTCAAAGGAATTGTGGAAAAAGAGCAAGGTGCTTTTCAAGAGGCTATGAAAACTCAGGAGAGACTTCATAAGGGCGTAGCTACCTTGGATGCAAGGCTTCACCATGAGAAAAATGCTAGGGAGGAACTTTCCAGGGAATCAGATGTATCAGAAAGCCAGCTAATGGCTAAATTAAAAGAATTAAATGAAGAAGCCCAAAGGAAACATAACTTTATGCAGACGCTGAAGAGCAAAAAGGAAGATATTGAAGGAGAGCTTCTGGAAGCTTCTCAAAGGAGAATGGAATGGGAGAAAAATCTGATAGAAATTCGGGAGGCTAAAGATACCCTTAGAAAAGAAACAGGAACAGAGGGAGATCTTCACGTTATGAAGATGGAAATAAACCGGATGCATGTAAATGAAAGAGCTAAAACGATGTCACTACTGTCTTTCCTAACCTTCTCATATTATTGTACTTAGAAGAAGATACTAGACTGTATGATATATAATTATATAATGAACTTTTATAGGCATGGAATATGGCGAAGTTCATGAAAATATTATGTGATGTCTTGTAAGTGCGTTAGTTTCATAAAACTATATCTATTTCTGTTCATCTGAAATTAGCCTAACTTAAAATGACTTTATTTTCTTGTGCAGGCACGCTGGCGCGCTCTAGAGGTAACGCAGAAAGAGCTCTCTAGCCAACTAGAACAAAGTGTTACTGTTGAAACAGCAATCAAGAGTCGGGCCTTAGCCACTGTTGCTAAACTGCGACGTGACCCAAATTCTGCCAACGCTACAAGATTTATGCATCAAGATATTCTGGAGAGAAAAGTTACAAGAGCAAAGAAGGTAATAACTCTCTCTCTCTCTCTCTCTCTCTCTCTCTCTCTCTCTCTCTCTCTCTCTCTCTCTCTCTCTCTCTCTCTTCTCTCTCTCTCTCTCTCTCTCTCTCTCTCTCTCTCTCTCTCTCTCTCTCTCTCTCTCTATATATATATATATATATATATATATATATATATTTATATATATATATATATATATATATATATATATATATATATATCTTCTTCTTCTTCTTCTCTCGCTTTTCCCATATCTATATGGGGTCGCGGTTTCTTATCAGCCTTTTCCACTCTCTCCTGTCTAATGCTTCCTCTCCACTGAGGTCCTTCTCTCTCAAGTCGTCCCATATACAGTCATCCCATCGTCTTCGTGGTCTCCCTCTTCCTCTCACTTCCTCCACCTCTAGCTCAATCATTCTTCTACCAATCCAATCTTCATCTCTCCTCATACAATGTCCATACCACTGAAGCCTTCTTTCTTGCATCTTCTTTCCCACTTGTGTCACCTTGGCTGTCCCTCTAATTCTCTTGTTCCTGATCCTATCCTTCCTCGTCACTCCCAACATCCATCTCACCATTCTCATCTTTGCCACTTCCATCTTTCTTTCTTGTGCTTTCTTAACAGGCCACGTCTCTGAGCCATATATCATCGCTGGCCTTACCACTGCACGATATATCATGCCTTTCACTCTTGCACTAACCTTTCTATCACATATCAGTCCCAAGCATTTCCTCCAATTTTTCCATCCTGCTTTTATCCTCCCATTTATTTCTCTATCCAGTTCACCATCCTGTAACAGATTTGACCCCAGGTACCTGAAAGCCTCCACCCTTTTCAACCTCTCCTGTGCCAAGTACAATTGACTGTAATCATCTTGTTCTCCCATCTGCATGTATTCTGTTTTTTCCCGGCTTATCTTTAGCCCTCTACTTTCCAACTCGTCCCTCCACTTGTTCAACTTCTCCTGCACTTCCTCTCTGGTCGCCGCCAGAGATATATCATGCCTTTCACTCTTGCACTAACCTTTCTATCACATATCAGTCCCGAGCATTTCCTCCAATTTTTCCATCCTGCTTTTATCCTCCCATTTATTTCTCTATCCAGTTCACCATCCTGTAACAGATTTGACCCCAGGTACCTGAAAACCTCCACCTTTTTCAACCTCTCCTGTGCCAAGTACAATTGACTGTAATCATCTTGTTCTCCCATCTGCATGTATTCTGTTTTGTCCCGGCTTATCTTTAGCCCTCTACTTTCCAACTCGTCCCTCCACTTGTTCAACTTCTCCTGCACTTCCTCTCTGGTCGTCGCCACCAAGACTATGTCGTCTGCAAATAACATAGTTCATAGGGCCTCCTCCAGTATGTCCCTCACTATCACATCCATGACCAGGTTGAAATGGTATGGACTCAATGTCGACCCCTGATGTAGTCCAACTGTCACTGGGAACTTGTCCGTCACCCTGGCCGCTGTCCTCACTTGTGTGTATACATCCCTGTACATATCCTGACACACCCTCATATACTTTTCTGGCACTCCCTTCTCGCGCATGCACCTCCACACTTCCTCCCTTGGTACTCGATCGTAAGCTTTTTCCAAGTCAATAAAAACCAGATGTATTCCCTTCCGTTTCTCTCTGTACTTTTCAATTAACTGTCTTAAGGCAAAGATGGCATCCGTTGTACTTCTTCCTGGCATAAATCCAAACTGAGCTTCCGTTATTCCCGTACATTCTCTCAATATTTTGTCCATTACTCTCTCGTATATCTTCATAGTATGGCTCATAAGCATAATCCCTCTATACTTTTCACAGTCCTGGATGTCCCCCTTCTCTTTGTAAACTGGTACCAAGGTACTTTCTCTCCATTCATTTGGCATTTTTTCACTATCAAATGCTTGGCAAATGATCTCGTACACGATATATATATATATATATATATATATATGTATATATATATATATATATATATATATATATATATATATATATATATATATATATATATATATATAATATATATATATATATATATATATATATATATATATATATATATATATATAATATATATATATATATATATATATATATATATATATATATATATATATATAATACACAAACACACACACACACCAACAGACAGAGACAGAAAAAGAGACAGAGAATGAGAAAGATCTAGGAGTAAACATATTGGCAGATTTGTCTCCAGAAATGCATATAAATGGCACAGTAAGGGCAGCAAATGCTTTCTTGGTGAATGTAAGGGTAGCCTTCAGACACATGGACGAAAAAATGTTCAGGAATATTTATGTAACCTCTCTGAGGCCAAAGCTTGAATATACAACTCCCTCTTGGAATCCAGACTTTAAAAACCACATAGTTAAACTGGAAAAAGTTCAAATATATGCCACGAAACTGGTGCTAAAAATATGCAATCTCAGTTATGATGAAAGGCTGAGGGAATAAGACTTACAATCACTCGAAGTTGGAAGAATGAGGGGGGATATGGTGACGGTTTTTAAAATCCATCATGGTTATGACAGAGTGGCTAGGGATCGATATTTTGATATGGCTGGCACTAGAACTAGATGTCATAGATTGAAGCTTCGTAAAGAAATTTTTCTGCAGGATGTAAGGAAGTACTTTTTCTAGTGCAAGAGTAGCTGATGATTGGAATTCGCTAAGTAAGGAGGTAGATAATGCTATCTCAATCCGTAGTTTTAAGGATAAGTATGATAAGTATCACTAAGTACAAAATGGAACCGACCAAGAGACGGGAAGTTACGAGCTTGGGGCTCTTACCTGTACGCACAATTAGGTAATTACAATTAGGTATTTAATATATATATATATATATATATATATATATATATATATATATATATATATATATATATATATATAAAAAATGTATATATAACGTATTCTCTACGTGTTGTAAGTGGCGACTAAAAGTGGACGGGGAGAGGGGGCTAGGAATCCCCCACTTGTATTAGCCTCCTGCGAGAAGTCAAAGAAGAAGGGGAGTAGAGGTGAGAATAACTTCTCCCCAAACTCTAGTTTTGGGGTGTCTAAATGTGCGTGGTTGTAGTACGATAGAGAGCAAAAGATGTGAGACTGGATATATGTTTGGTAGGAGGAGGATGAATGTATTGGCATTGTGAGAGACGAAGATGAAAGGTAAAGGAGAAGTGGCATTTGGTGATGTGACAGGTAGGGTGTCTGGGGTTGAAAGGGGGAGAACGAGAGAAGGTGTGGTATTATTGCTGAGTGAATGGATTGTAAATAAGGTAGTGGAATGGAAAGAAGTGCCATCTAGGCTGATGTGGGTGAGGGCTAGGATGGGTATGGAATATTGGGCTTTTGTTAGTGCGTATGGGCCAGGATGTGAGAGAAGTGAGGAAGAGTGGGATGAATTCTGGAATGAGTTAACTATGTGTGTGGATGGTCAGAGTAGAAGGAACTATGTAGTTGTGTTGGGTGACTTGAATGCCAGAGTGGGTGATGGAGAGGTAGAAGGTGTTGTAGGGAAGTATGGGGTACCAGGTGGGAATGAGAGTGGCGAGAGACTGTTAGAAATGTGTGTGGAGCAAGAGTTGGTGATAGGTAATAGTGGAAAGAGGCTTGTTGGAGGTGGCATGAGGAGGGACAGCGAGTGGTGGAATGAAGGGGTGAAAATGAAGGTGGAAGAGAAAAAGAGGGCTTTTGAGGAATGGATGCAGTGTAAAAGTAGAGAGAGTTATGAAAGATATATGGAGAAAAATGTGGAAACCAAGCGGAAGGTAGAGGGAGAGAAGAGGTTGGCAAATGTTAGGTGGGGACAGGATTTCAGTAGGTCATATGAGGAGAATAAAAAGAAGTTTTGGAAAGAAGTGAAGAGAGTAAGGAAGGGTGGATCGTGGATGGAAGAGACAGTGAGAGATGTGAATGGATAGATGTTAAGAGGGACCGATGCAAGGAAAAGAGGGGCAGAATATTTTGAGTGCTTGCTGAATGTTGTGGAAGATAGAGAGGTAGCTATAGTGGCAGTGGGGGGTGGTCAAGTGCCAGTAATGGTAGATGAAAATGAGAGAGAAATTACAAGAGAGGAGGTAAAAAGGGCAATGTATGAAGCGAAAGCAGGTAAAGCACCTGGAATGGATGGTGTGAGAGTGAAGATGTTGAAAGAAGGGGGTGTGACTGTATTGGAATGGTTAGTGAGAGTGTTTAATATATGATTTATGTTGTCAATGGTGCCAGTGAAATGGGTGAATGCTTGTATATTGCCCCTATACAAAGGTAAGGGAGATGCGTATGAATGCAGTAATTTTGGGGGCATAAGTTTGTTGAGTGCGGTAGGAAGAGTGTATGGTAGGATACTGGTTAATTGGATTAGGGATAAAACAGAAAATGTGATTGCGCAAATGCAGAGAGATTTTAGGAGAGGTAGAGGTTGTATAGATAAGATTTTTATAGTTAGGCAGTTATGTGAGAAATATTTAGCAAAGGGTAAGGATGTATATTTTGCATTTTTGGATCTGGAGAAAGCGTATGATAGAGTTGATAGAGAGGCAATGTGGAATGTTTTGAGATTATATAGAATTAATGGTAAATTGTTGCATGCAGTGAAGAGTTTGTATGAGGGCAGTAGAGCTTGTGTTAGGGTAGAGAATGAAGTTAGTGAGTGGTTTCCAGTGATTGTGGGACTGAGACAGGGGTGTGTGATGTCACCATGGCTGTTCAATTTGTATATTGATAGAGTCATAAGAGAGTGAATGAGCGAGTGCGAGGTCGAGGTTTGAGAATGGTAGATGGGGATGATAACGAGTGAGAGCTGAATCAGTTGCTGTTTGCAGATGGTACTGTGGTGGTGGCAAATTCAGAGGCGAAGCTGTGTCAGTTAGTGTCAGAATTTGGAATGGTGTGTGAGAGAATAAAGTTGCGAGTGAATGTGGAAAAGAGTAAGGTTATAAGGTGTACAAGAAATGAGGATGGTGCTGGATTGAATGTTATGTTGAATGGAGAGACACTTGAGGAAGTTAATCAGTTTAAGTATATAGGCTCGGTTATAGCTGCAAATGGTGGAGTGGAAGCAGATGTATGTCACAGAGTGAATGAAGGATGTAAAGTGTTGGGTGCGTTGATAGGAGTTATGAAGAATAGAGGGTTGGAAATGAATGTTAAGAAAGTTTTGTATGAGAAAGTGGTTGTGCCAACTGTGATGTATGGATCAGAGTTATGGGGTATGAAAGTAAGTGAGAGACGGAAATTAAATTTTTTTGAGATGAAATGCCTGAGGAGTATGATTGGTGTATCTCGGCTGGATAGGGTTAGGAATGAAGTGGTGAGAGCAAGAACGGGTGTAAGGAGAGAAATTGCGGCCAGAGTAGAATTGAATGTTCTGAGATGGTTTGGCCATCTGGAAAGGATGGATGATGAAAGACTGCTGAAAAAGGTGATGAATGCAAGAGTCGATGGAAGAAATGCTAGAGGGAGGCCTAGGTTTGGATGGGTGGATGGAGTAAGAGAGCTCGGGATGATAGGAGGATGGGTGTGAGGGAAGCAAGCGAGCGTGCTAGGAATAGAAATGAGTGGCGAGCGACTGTGACGCAGCTCTGATGGGCATCTGCTGTTACCACGGGGCTGCATCTTACAGAGGTAGTCTTGTGCTAGGGGCAGTAGGGAAGTTGGCAGTTGTGAAGCGACACAGGTTGTGGAAGAGCCGGAAGGATGGGCTGTGGCACTCCAGCAGTGCCATCTGAACGGTCGCTAGCTCCCTTGTCATTGCCCATAGAGCAAAGTAATCCCCTTATTGTTTTCTGTTTTTGATGTTGGCTACCTCCAATTAAAAGGGGAAACAGCCAGGGCAGATAGATAGAATATATATATATATATATATATATATATATATATATATATATATATATATATATATATATATATATATATATATATATATATATCAGTCACTGTGGCTCAAGCGGTAGCGTCCGCGACTCTGAGGCGTCAGGTCGGGGTTCGCGCCCCGACACGGACTGACGTTAGGAAGGGCATGCAGTCAGGGTAACGATTACATCTGCCAAAACATTTCCTTCGCTAGAAGGCAACTGTCCTAGCCCTTGGTAGAAAAGGGAGTCTGTGACGTAAAACCGGAACATATATATATATATATATATATATATATATATATATATATATATATATATATATATATATATATATATATATATATATATATATATATATATATATATATATATACATAAATATATATATACTATATATATATATATATATATATATATATATATATATATATATATATATATATATATATATATATATATATATATATATATATATATATATATATATATATATATATATATATATATATATATATATATATATATATATATATATATATATATATATATATACACACAGGACATGAGGAGGAATTATCCGAAAGGAGATTGCATCAAAATGAATGAGCTTTTTGCAGTTATTGACTGGAGAACCTTATTTTACAATAAATCTGTACAAGAAATGTATGACATCTTTTGTGAGCAAAATGGGAAGATAGTAGATTGCTGCATACCTGTCACCAAAGTAGGTGTAATTCATGCCAGAGAGAAATGGTTCGATAATGAGTGTAAAAGAGCTAAGGAGTGGAGAGACAAATGCTGGAAAAGGTATAGGAGGACAAAAAACATAATTGCCTGGCAAACCTACTAAAGAGCAAGAAATGACTACCTAAGTAAAAGAAGAGAGGCAGAGATAAGACTATGAGAGGGACATCACCAGGAAGGGTAAAAAAAACCCCAAGCTTTTCCACAGCTTTATCAGAGGAAAACTGAAGGTAAAAGAACAGGTTTTAAGGCTAAAGAGAGAAGATGGAAGCATCACTGAGACGGATGAAGAGATCTGCAAAGAACTGAGCAAGGAGTTTCAGTCAGTATTTACAGTAGAAAATACCCCACCCCCTCAGAATGCAGAGATAGAAGCTCAAGGGCCGGTATTAGAGAATTGAGCTGCAAAGTACTTATGGTTTTAGATGTTCATAAAGCTACAGGTCCTGATGACATATTCCCTCATGTACTTAAAAAATGTGCAAACTCAATATCAGTGGCACTGGGTATCATATTTAAAAAGTCACTGGAGTCAGGGGAGATTCCAAGATGCTGGAAACAAGCAAATGTGATGCCTATCTTCAAAAAGGGAAGGAGGGATACGGCTCTGAACTATAGACCAGTTTCCTTGACCAGCATAGTTTGCAAAGTTATGGAGAAACTACTAAGGACACATATCTCTCTTCACTTGGAATCCTTCAACTTTATGTCAGTGAGGCAACATGGCT
>JAXCGZ010009529.1:0-7500 GCA_037179515.1 Halocaridina rubra
TATATTAGTAATGAAAATATGAAAAATAATAAAAAAGATAAATATATATGACATAAACAAATAAATAAATAAACAAATGAATAAATAAAATATAAAATAAAAAGAATATAAATATACAAAATACATGAAAATATCTAAAAAAAAAGGGGGGGGGAAATAAATACATATCATACAAAAATAATTTTGTAAATGAAAAATAATAAATAATATCAAAAGAAGGTAAACTAATATTAGTGATTAAATAAGTATATAATTAAATAAATAAAAATATGAAAAGAAAATAAGACAGTTAAACATACAGATAGATACACAAATGATTTATGTCTAATGAATATTTTTGCCTTCATAAAGAAACTCAAGATACTTATATATATATATATATATATATATATATATATATATATATATATATATATATATATATATATATATATATATATATATATATATATATGAATAAAAAAAACATGAAAAAATATATATGTTTTTATAAGTATAATATAATGCTTTTTCTCACCCTTCATAAATTAACGCATACACATACTTGTACACATACGCACATACATACACAAACAGCACTGGCGGGCAGGTGAAGTTATTACATACATATATACTTCACGTAGTCAACGGGCGTCTGTATTTAGAGAAATTTATATTCAATTTAAAATTATTCATCAAATAAATATATTCGCCAACTCTAGAATCCAAAAGGAGGAATGGAGATGCAAACAAGAGATGGTACATATAGAGGATATTATTAGTATTACTAGTATTAGTAGTAGTAGCAGTGTTATTAGTATTAGTAGTGGCAGCTTCAGCAGTAGTGATAATAGCAGCAGCGGGAGTAGTACTAGTAGTAAAAGTAGTAGCAGTAGAACAGTAGTAGTAGTAGTAGTAGTAGTGATAGTAATTGCAGCAGCATCAGTATTAATATTATTATTAATAGTAGTAGTAGCAGTAGTAGTAGTAGTAGTAGAAGTTGTTGTTGTTCTTGTAAAAAATAATAATAATAATAATAATAATAATAATAATAATAATAATAATAATAATAGTAATAATGATGATAATAGCAATAATAATAATAATAATAATAATAATAATAATAATAATAACAATAAAAGCTATTCTGATGAATATTATCATTGGTATATCAAAACGTTTTTATTATTATTATTATTATTATTATTATTATTAGTATTATTATTATCATCATTATTAACATCCTTACCTCACACAACCCTTCTTTTCATCCTTTGTCTGGTGAAAATAACGTCATCATTGCCTAAATATCCGACAGACAAGGTGGTCATAAGACATAAATTAACTTTCATAAATAACATCAAAAGAAGTTTTATTTTATCTTGGCAGCTTTTCCCCATGGTCATAAAGGGTCACCATTTTTCACAAGCCTCTTTTAATTTTTTTTATTTCGTCCTCTTATCGGCAGTTTTTTTTGGCATTTTCATGTGGGGTCGATGTTGCTCATGCAAGCCACTTTGAAGTATGGCTGGTTTGGGCTTAAAATTTTAGGATTGAATGCACTTTGTGGTACCATCGCACTTCATTGATCCGGGCTTGGAACCGGCAAAGAGTTGACCTGGCTTGTTCTCCCAGTGGCTGAATTAACACTCAAAATTATTATTTTTTTTTTTTTGCGGCAGCTTTTCCCACGTTCATATGGGGCCGCTGTTTCTCACTATAGTGGTTGGTTTTAGTTTCAATTATGGCCTGATGGCTTCCTGACATCAACTCTCTCCGTGTATTATACAGTCACTTCTCTCTCCTTATTCGGTAACATTTCCATCAGTCGTATGGGGTCGCTGTTTCTTACTAACCTTTTCTTTTTGAAAACTAGCAGGTTGGTTTTAGCATAACATATCACGGCCGGATGTAGCCCTTCCTGTTACCAACTCTTTATGACCGGCAACGAGATAGACTGCCTTACTCCACCTGTAGCTGGATGAACCCTATTCAATTATCTTCTTCTTGGTCAGTAACTTTTAAAACGATCATATGTGGATTCTGTTTCTCACTAGCCTTTCTAGAGACTAATGTTTGGTTTTGGTTTAAAATATACCGGCCGGATGGTCGCTATATTTCCGAAAATGAAACCGCCACGGGGATGAGCTGGCTTGCTCCCCTGGTCGCTGATATTAATATACCTGTTCCAGTTTTACGTCATGGACTCCCTTTTCTACCAAGGGCTAGGACGGTTGCCTTTTTGCGAAGGACTTGTTTTGGCAGATGTAATCGTTACCCTGAGTGGATGCCCTTGCTAACCTCAGACCGTGACGGGCGCGAACCCTCGACTGATAAAATCTTCTACCAGCCCTCTCCCCTTCCCAGTACCATTAGTCACCCCCTGTTAGCTCTGTGACTCTGTGCTTGGTTCCTCACACCAAGTATCACGTCGAAAATCCAAAATTCAGTCGGTTGCCTTTTTGCGAAGGACTTGTTTTGGCACATGTAATCGTTACCCTGAGTGGATGCCCTTGCTAACCTCAGACCGTGACGGGGCGCGAACCCTCGACTGATAAAATCTTCTACCAGCCCTCTCCCCTTCCCAGTACCATTAGTCACCCCCTGTTAGCTCTGTGACTCTGCGCTTGGTTCCTCACACCAAGTATCACGTCGAAAATCCAAAATTCAGTTATCAAAGGAATATCTATGCAACATCTCTTCGCTATTCCAGAAGGTGACAAATCTGACATTCAAAAGGTAAATATTTTTTTTATGAGTGTGACAATGGGACAGGCAAAAATTGCCCTCATCAATAAAGGCCCGGGCACGAGAAAACACCCAGACGAAGGAAAAGAAAAAAGCTAAGGACAAGGCAGAGCTGAGGTAATGTTTAATTAATTTGTATTACTTCGGCAACACTGAAGATTCCAAATTCAACACTAAAAGGTGATATATAAACCATTTTTTTCGCCAAAACCAATAAAAGGAGACTGGTTGTAAGTAATTCGCAAAACATCTTTTCGCCAGAAATAATTTTGAGATAAAACTTCTTAGTCTTTCGCTTTCTTCCATTAAGGGTCGCCTAGGTAGATCAATCGTATCCATAGCGCCATAGAAATAAAATTATGAACTATTTTGTGTCCCAATTATGAACCATTTTATGTGTCCCAATTATGAACCATTTCATGTGTCCCAATTATGTGTCTAAATATCATGAAAACATGAACACGTGACACAGCTGAATTGAAGTCAGTTACAAAGGAAGCTAAAACGGCTAAACGCTAAAGAGGTGCTCTGAAGATGCGCTTAAATATAGTCTGAAAGATCTCAATACTCCGTCGTTTCAATTTTAATTCGTAGCTGATCTCTGTTCATGTATGTATGTATGTGTGTGCGTATGTATGTATGTATGTGTGTATTTATGTATGTATGTATGTGTATATGTGTATATATGTATGTACGTATGTATGTATGTGTGTATTTATGTGATATATATGTGTGTGTAATTACCTAATTGTGTTTACGGGAAAGAGCCTGTTATAGGAGTGGTTGAGGTGTGTGTGAATCGTGGTGAATGTGCGTTTCTTGGCTCGGCCACCCCCCTT
Source organism: Halocaridina rubra (assembly GCA_037179515.1). Classification (NCBI taxonomy): domain Eukaryota; kingdom Metazoa; phylum Arthropoda; class Malacostraca; order Decapoda; family Atyidae; genus Halocaridina; species Halocaridina rubra. The sequence goes on from JAXCGZ010009529.1 coordinate 3,567, forward strand.
ACATGGGGGAATGAGGCATGTGTGTGTGTGTGTGTGTGTGTGTGTGTGTGTGTGTGTGTGTGTGTGTGTGTGTGTGATTACCTAATTGTGTTTACGGGAAAGAGCCTGTTATAGAAGTGGTTGAGGTGTGTGAATCGTGGTGAATGTGCGTTTCTTGGCTCGGTCACCCCCCTTACAAGGGGGAATGAGACATGTGTATGTGTGTGTGTGTGTGAGTGAGCGCGTGTGGTGGTGACCCTGATCTGAATTCTTGTGGTGTGACGCGAAATATAAACTTGAATGTTTTTATTTGTCTCGTCAAGCTATCGGGGCGCAACAGATGTGACAGCGGGACGCTATAAATCCTTCTCTCTCTCTCTCTCTCTCTCTCTCTCTCTCTCTCTCTCTCTCTCTCTCTCTCTCTTTCACTTTCTTTCTATTTTTCTCTATTCTTTCTCTTTCTCTCTCATTAATCTTTTCTCTTCTTTGTATTTTTTATATTTTTTTCTGGCATTGTTTCTTCCTTCTTTGCTTAGATTTAAATATTTTTTTTCTAATTATTTCAGTCTTATATTTCTCATTTTTTCATATTTCTTTTTTTTCTGTTCTTATTTCATTCTTTTATTTCTCATTTTTCCCATATATCTTTTTTTTCTGTTCTTATTTCATTCTTTTATTTCTCATTTTCCTTGGATCATCTTTGAATTATTTTCCTTCTCATTATTTATTTTTTCTTATATTTTTTTTTCTTCTAATATTCCCTTCGTTCGTCTCTTTGTGACTATTTAATTATTCTTTTTTTTTATATTTTCATTATTTTCTTTTTCTTATTTCTATATTTCGTTTTTTGTTTCCTTTTCTTGTTATTAGTTTTGCTTTTTCCTTATATTTATATAATTATTTTTCCTTTTTTTCTGTTATATCTCCCTTCATTCGTGTTTTGTGTTCCGGTTTTACGTCACGGACTCCCTATTTTTTCGTCTACTTGTCTATTTTCTCCTTATTCGTGTCTTTTCTCTTATTTATTTACTATTTTTTCACTTCCTCTTTTACTTTCTCCCATTCACTCTTTTCCATATCTCTTCTCCTGTCTCTTTTCCTACTCATTCTATTTATTTATTTTTATTTTTACATTACCCTTTCTCTGCTTTTTCTCCTTCTCCACTTTTCTTCATTCCATTCTCCTTATTAAGGGAGGTACAGACGATCATTATTACTGTCAGTAAAAATACTGACACTATTCTATTGGTGTGAACTACTACGTCCATATGATGGACACACCGACAGTAATAATGACAGTACAGGGAAATACTGTCAGTAATATTGATCGTCTGTTTAGCCCTTTAAGGGGGGGTACAGACGATCATTATTACTGTCAGTAAAAATACTGACACTAATTCAATTGGTGTGAACTACCACGTCCATATGATGGACACACCGACAGTAATAATGACAGTATATGGAAATACTGTCAGTAATATTGATCGTCTGTTTAGCCCTTAAAGGGGGGTACAGACGATCATTATTACTGTCAGTAAAAATACTGACACTATTTCTATTGGTGTGAACTACTACGTCCATATGATGGACACACCGACAGTAATAATGACAGTACAGGGAAATACTGTCAGTAATATTGATCGTCTGTACCCCCCTTAAGGGGGGTGCAGACGATCATTATTACTGTCAGTGAAAATACTGACACTATTCTATTGGTGTGAACTACTACGTCCATATGATGGACACACCGACAGTAATAATAACAGTACAGGGAAATACTGTCAGTAATATTGATCGTCTGTTTAGCCCTTAAAGGGGGGTACAGACGATCATTATTACTGTCAGTAAAAATACTGACACTATTCTATTGGTGTGAACTACTACGTCCATATGATGGACACACCGACAGTAATAATGACAGTTCAGGAAATACTGTCAGTAATATTGATTGTCTGTTTAACCCTGAAAGGGGGGGGTACAGACGATCATTATTACTGTCAGTAAAAATACTGACACTATTCTATAGGTGTGAACTACTACGTCCATATGATGGACACACCGACAGTAATAATGACAGTAAAGGGAAATACTGTCAGTAATATTGATCGTCTGTTTAGCCCTTTACATTCATATATGCACACACTTTTCGTCTCTTGTTCTATTCCATTCTTTACTCTTTCATTTCTTCTTCTTCCTTGTACTTAGTCCTTCTTCCCTTCCTTATATTCTTTACCTTTCTCATCCTTTTCTCACCATTCTTCCCATTTCTCCTTTTATTTTCTTATCTTTTCTTATTTTTTCACTCCGTATTCTTCTTCATTCATCCTTTCTATTCTATATCTTCAGTTCTTTTCTTATTTTTTCACTCATTATTCGTCTTCATTCATCCTTTCTACTCTATTTTTTAATTATTTTTCTTCTTCCCTTACCTAGTCATTTACCTAATCATTCTTCATAATTCGTTTGTACTCCTTTCTCTCATCATTCTTCTTCTTCTACACCTTTATTTACCTTTTCTACATTCTTCCTTTCTACACACTTCCTCTTAACACACCTCTTTATTTACCTATCTTTCTACACTCTTTTCTTCAATTCTTTCATTCTTCCTTTTTCTTCTCGCCTTTATATCATTCCTCTTAACACACCTCTTTATTTACCTATCTTTCTACACTCTTTTTCTTCCATTCTTCCTTTTTCTTCTCGCCTTTATATCATTCCTCTTAACACACCTCTTTATTTACCTATCATTCTACACTCTTTTCTTCAATTCTTCCATTCTTCCTTTTTCTTCTTGCCTTTATATCATTCCTCTTAACACACCTCTTTATTTACCTATCTTTCTACACTCTTTTTCTTCCATTCTTCCTTTTTCTTCTCGCCTTTATATCATTCCTCTTAACACACCTCTTTATTTACCTATCTTTCTACACTCTTTTTCTTCACTTCTTCGATTTTTCCTTTTTCTTCTCGCCTTTATATCATTCTTCTTAACACACCTCTTTATTTACCTATCTTTCTACACTCTTTTCTTCACTTCTTCCATTCTTCCTTTTCTTCTCGCCTTTTTATCATTCTTCTTAACACACCTCTTTATTTACCTATCTTTCTACACTCTTTTCTTCACTTCTTCCATTCTTCCTTTTCTTCTCGCCTTTTTATCATTCTTCTTAACACACCTCTTTATTTACCTATCTTTCTACACTCTTTTCTTCAATTCTTCCTTTTTCTTCTCGCATTTATATCATTCCTCTTAACACACCTCTTTATTTACCTCTCTTTCTACACTCTTTTTCTTCACTTCTTCCATTCTTCCTTTTTCTTCTCGCCTTTATATCATTCTTCTTAACACACCTCTTTATTTACCTCTCTTTCTACACTATTTTCTTCACTTCTTCCATTTTTCCTTTTTCTTCTCGCCTTTATATCCTTCTTCTTAACACACCTCTTTATTTACCTATCTTTCTACACTCTTTTCTTCACTTCTTCCATTCTTCCTTTTTCTTCTCGCCTTTATATCCTCCTTCCTCTCCTTTTTTTCATCCACCCTAAATTCCTTTTTCTTCTCGCCTTTATATCATTCTTCTTAACACACCTCTTTATTAACCTATCTTTCTACACTCTTTTCTTCACTTCTTCCATTCTTCCATTTTCTTCTCGCCTTTATATCATTCCTCTTAACACACCTCTTTCTTTACCTATCTTTCTACACTCTTTTTCTTCACTTCTTCCATTCTTCCTTTTTCTTCTCACCTTTATATCATTCTTCTTAACACACCTCTTTATTTACCTCTCTTTCTACACTATTTTCTTCACTTCTTCCATTTTTCCTTTTTCTTCTCGCCTTTATATCCTTCTTCTTAACACACCTCTTTATTTACCTATCTTTCTACACTCTTTTCTTCACTTCTTCCATTCTTCCTTTTTCTTCTCGCCTTTATATCCTCCTTCCTCTCCT
>JAXCGZ010009529.1:10000-12500 GCA_037179515.1 Halocaridina rubra
TCCATCTCTCTTCTCCCTCTCTTTCTTCTTCTTTCCTTCATCGTACTCTCCTTCTTCCTTCTTCTCTCCATCTCTCTTTTCCCTCTCCTTCTTCTCTCCATCTCTCCTCTCCCTCTCCTTCTTCTCTCCATCTCTCTTCTCCCTCTCCTTCTTCTTCTTTTCCTTCATCTTACTCACTTCCTTCCTTCTGCACTCCATCTCTCTTCTCCCTCTCCTTCTTCTTCTTTACCTTCATCTTACTCACTTCCTTCCTTCTTCTCCATCTCTCTTCTCCCTCTCCTTCTTCCTTCTTCTCTCCATCTCCCTTCTCCCTCTTCTTCTTCTCTTCATCTCTCTTTTCCCTCTCCTTCTTCTTCTTTTCCTTCATCGTACTCTCCTTCTTCCTTCTTCTCTCCATCTCTCTTTTCCCTCTCCTTCTTCTCTCCATCTCTCTTCTCCCTTTCCTTCTTCTCTCCATCTCTCTTCTCCCTCTCCTTCTTCTTCTTTTCCTTCATCTTTCTCTCCTCCTTCCTTCTTCTCTTCATCTCTATTCTCCCTCTCCTTTTTCTTCTTTTCCTTCATCTTACTCTCCTTCTTCCTTCTTCTCTCCATCTATCTTCTCCCTCTCCTTCTTCTTTTCCTTCATTTTACTCACTTCCTTCTTTTTTCTCTCCATCTCTCTTCTCTCACCCCCCCTCCTTCTCTCCCTTTCATTTACCCTTTGTGGTAATGAGGGTTGATTAGTGCTGATGATGAAGGTGGGTTGGGGGGTGAATGAGGTGGGAGGAAATGAGCAAAATCAGGAAGGAAGTGGGGGTAATACCCCCACAACAACCCCTACATACCCCCGATATCCACAAACACCCCCTATAACCATACCACAATCTACTAACCCTTTCCTTTCACTCACAAGGAAATGCTGATAGTACAATGTACACAAGAATAGCTCAGAAAGGGTTAATGCCACCATTCTTAGAGAGAGAGAGAGAGAGAGAGAGAGAGAGAGAGAGAGAGAGAGAGAGAGAGAGAGAGAGAGAGAGAGAGAGAGAGAGAGAGAGAGAGAGAGAGAGAGAGAGAGAGAGAGAGAGAACAATGATATACAAAAAACTACAAGAGAACCGTGTCGCAGGCACTTAATTTTTTTTTTAAACAGAGATCTGCGCAAATTCTACTTCTATTAATTTTTTAACGCATCTGTCTAGAGCGCGCGTACTCACACACACACACACACACATAGAGAGAGTAAAAGAAAACTTCTTTGCAGGATGTAAGGAAGTACATTTTGGGTTAGAGAATAGTTAATGATTGGAATTTGCTAAGCGAGGAAACAGTCAATGCTAACTGCATTCATAACCTTAAAGGTAGATATTATAAGTGTCATAAAAAATACAAATGCACATGATCAAGAGACGGGGAGTTACGACAATACGATTCTTTCCCGTAAGCACAACAAGGAAATACACACATACAAACATACATACACACACACGCGCGCGCACATATATAAATAAATAAATAAATATATATATATATATATATATATATATATATATATATATATATATATATATATATATAAATATATATATATATATATATATATATATATATATATATATATATATATATATATATATATATATATATATATATATATATATATACACACACACACGAGCGAACAAAGTATAATTATAAAACATACTTTATATGCAAAAACTATTTATTATGCATCTGTATATATAAAGATATAAACACACATACACATACACACACATTGGTGAAGATGGCATAAAAACTGGACATATATGGGATCTTCCCATTTCATCTGTGTTGTCTTAAGAGAGAGAGAGAGGAGAGAGAGAGAGAGAGAGGAGAGAGAGAGAGAAGAGAGAGAGAGAGAGAGAGAGGAGAGAGCTGCTCATTATCAAGCCTGCGAAAGAGTGAATGTAACGTGTTATCGTTAATGATCACTGAATTGCTTGTTTATCAATTTCATTCACAGCTCTCTCTCTCTCTCTCTCTCTCTCTCTCTCTCTCTCTCTCTCTCTCTCTCTCTCTCTCTCTCTTGATATATATATATATATATATATATATATATATATATATATATATATATATATATATATATATATATCTGCGTGTATCCGTGTGCTTTTTTTTTTATTTGCAAGCAATATATATACCTTTCTATCCAACTAGGAGGGATCACTAGTTTTAAATACCGTGAACTAATAAGGTTGGCATTAATTCAAAGGTATATCTTATTAATTACTAATTGATTTAATACCTTACTTGTACGTGCCTATAAACTCTGTCAAGAAAACACAAACCCAATAAATATAAGTAAGACATATGCTAAACTTCCTAGAAATATATATATATATATATATATATATATATATATATATATATATATATATATATATATATATATATATATATATTATTCACCGTGGCTCAAGCGGTAGCGTCCGCGACTTAGAGGCGTCAGGTCGAGGGTTCGCGCCCCGTCACGGTC
>JAXCGZ010009529.1:20000-22500 GCA_037179515.1 Halocaridina rubra
TACCTCTTTCTGTATCTACCTACCTAATTATACATCTAACATTGTAACTAGGATCTATTAACCACCCATCTATCTATTTATCTATCAACCTATCTGTTTATATATCCTACCTCTTTCTGTATCTACCTACCTAATCATACATCTAACATTCTAATAGGAACCTTATTCATCTACCTACTTGACTACACCACTGCTTACCTAACTGCCTGCTTACCTATCAATGCATTTACCTATCTATCTAACCTCTCTCTCTCTCTCTCTCTCTCTTCCATCCTGCATCATAGGGGTGATAATAACAATAATAGTAATAAAAAAAAAAGCGGTTTCGTCAGCATTAACAGGAGCACGAGTTTCCAAATGTCATCCTTGGCAAAAAGCTTCAATTGAAGATTCTCTCCAGCTGTACAAACACGCTGGCAGCTTAGCTTCCCTGGCTTCAATTCTCTCTCTCTCTCTTTACAGCTTTTCTTCCTTATATCCCATGTCACTTAGGATCTCTCTCTCTCTCTCTCTCTCTCCAGCTTTTCATCCTTATATTCTATTTCACTTAGCATCTCTCTCTCTCTTAGTCGCAGAGCAACAGGACAGACATATGACTTCCTATAATCATGCCCGATATTGCAGTGTAGATGGTTCAACCAATTCTTTTTTTAAGTATGACACCGGGAGAGCAAGAAAATTGCCCTCTTCGGGCCCGGGCACCAAGAAAACATTGAGATGAAGAAAAAGTAAAAGTTTAAGGACAAGGCAAAAATAAAAATATGATACACAATAGGAAAAGGACACTCTAAAAAATAATAGATGTAATGAAAACCATGAGATATGGCAGTATTAGGCCCTGAGATGACGATAGATCCGAATTTTGAATGAAGATAGGTCAAAAGAATTAGGGAAGACATAAGGAGGAGCAGAGGTCCAGAGTCTGGAAGTAGAAGGGAAGAAGCAGTCACTGTACCAGCTAATCCGCAAGCTACAAATCTCTGTCTCTGTCAGTGGTATTTTTTATTATTTTATTAATTTATTGCGCCAAGGCGTCAGACATTACATGAGTTCATACAAATAATGCTTCAAATGGTATAAAATCGAAATGTATCACTAGTTTTGTGACAGATATTGTAGGACTATGCTGGAATATAAATTTAACACTAGTTTTGTGGTAGATATAGTAGGACTGTGGAGGAATCTGTTATACCCTAGACCCTGTCAACTTGGCTTTGTAACGAGTACATGTTCTCGTGTGCAATGCGCTCGTGCAGGAGAATAGGCATGCTGGGAGGAATCCTTTTTTGGATTTTACCTGCAGATATCGATCTCGAATACTGAAGGTGCCACTTATATCATCGCCAAAGGCATTTCAGGATATGAAATAGAGGGTGATGGTGCCCCCAATGGATTCGGTTTTACGTCACAAACTCCCTTTTCTACTAAGGGCTAGGACGGTTGCCTTCTTACGAAGGATTTGTTTTGGCAGATGTAATCGTTACCCTGAGTGTATGCCCTTGCTAACCTCAGTCCGTGACGGGGGGCGAACCCTCGACCTGCCTACTCGGCAGGCTCATGGGTACATCATAAGCTGTGTCGATATAAGGGTGGAACAGAACCTTCATGAGTGTGGTTTCAACAAGGGAGAAGATGCAGCCGTCCGGTAGGTCTGAAAAAAAAAACACACACACACGCACAATGTTTAATTCTGGCGATGAGTCTGTCAAGAAGCCCTTGAGTCTTCACCATAAGGAAGAGGCTCTTTTCATACTCTTCATCGCTGGGTCTATTTTCTCAGAGGCCCTTTAGACCATTATTGTCTATTTGGTCTATTTTCACAGAGGCCCTTTTAGGCCTTCATTGTCTATTGCCTTTGGTTTCGGGCCATCAATCTTGAACTGAGAATTTAGGAACTCATTATTTATAATTATATTTAATTCTATATGTCTCCTTCTGTCTTTCCTAATTCTTGTGACATATCTTCATTCAAAAAGCGGATCTATCGTCATCTCAGGGCCTAATACTGCATATCTCATGGTTTTTATTACATCTGTTATTCTTTTAAGTGTCCTTTTCCTATTGAGTATCATTTTCTTAATTTTGCCTTGTCCTTAAACTTTTACTTTTTCTTCATCTCACTGTTTTCTTGGTGCCCGGGCCCGAGAAGGACAATTTTCTTGCCTGTCCCTGTGTCATACTCATAAAAAAAGAAAAAAGAAAAAATCTAACTGCCTACTGACAAGCTCCAGCTCAAGAAATATTTATCGTCTGTCAGGGTTTTCCACATCTAATGGTCTATTTATTTTTCTATCACTGTAGAAATGAAAAATTTAATTCATTAAAAAAAATGAAATAGTAGTAGTAGTAGTAGTAGTAATAGCAGCAGTAGTAGTAAGAGTAATGGCAATAGAAGCATTAATAATACAATTATACAGTAGCATAACTTATATAAAACACTTAACATCTATCAAGATTCGCCTTATGTGAAAGATTTCTCATGGGTCCACTGTTGTATAGG
>JAXCGZ010009529.1:25000-27500 GCA_037179515.1 Halocaridina rubra
TGTTTTGGCAGATGTAATCGTTACCCTGAGTGTATGCCCTTGCTAACCTCAGTCTGAGTTGGTTAAATTCGCCACTTCCCAACGTGCGCGCACTATCACTCAGCTGCCAGAGGGACCCATAAAAGAAATCAAAATGGGAACCATTAAGTTACTTTAATCTATTAGTGTCAAAACCAGTGGTCACCGTGGCTCAAGCGGTAGCGTCCGCGACTTTGAGGCGTCAGGTCGAGGGTTCGCGCCCCGTCACGGTCTGAGGTTAGCAAGGACATGCACTCAGGGTAACAATTACATCTGCCAAAACAAGTCCTTCGCAAGAAGGCAACCGTCCTAGCCCTTGGTTGAAAAGGGATTCCGTAACGTAAAACCGGAACATAAAGCCCGTAAGTGCCCAATGATAAAGTACATTACCTTCTTCCCATTCAAGATAAAACGATGGAAGGTTAGGGAGAGAGACTCTCTTACCTGGGGCAAAGAATTATCACTTAAAACCACAGGTACTCATGTTGTTGTTTTACTGGGTGCCACTTTCCATATATCTACACGTGGACATTACACAGGTACTAATATCGTGTCACTGGCACTTCCTGTACTTATTTATTTATTTATCTGCGAACTGTACCACACACTCCATTTTTCTCGAGATTCATCTACTTATTGATTAGATATGTTACGTAAATACACGCGGACCTTACCACAGGCCCCCTAATTTTCTCAAAATTTAGTTGATTGAGCACCACTGTATCAATTTACATCTAGTCCATACCACAGGCACTCCAGTTTTGTTAATATGTCTATACTTAGTGCTACTTAACATCAATGAAATTTGGACAGTGCCACAGGCACTCCAGTTTTGTTAATATATCTATACTCAGTACTGCTTAACATCAATGAAGTTTGGACAGTGCCACAGGCACTCCAGTTTTGTTAATATGTCTATACTAAGTACTGCTTCACATCAATGTAATTTGGACAGTGCCAGAGGCACTCCAGTTTTGTTAATATATCTATACTCAGCACTACTTAACATCAGTGAAATCTGGACAGTGCAACAGCCACTCCAATATTCTTAAGGTTTATTAATTAATTTATTAACCAGGTACTACTTTACAAAATGTATACGCTAACAGTCCATTGACAATCTAGATTTATTCCTATATTCATTGAGTACGCCTTTACTTGGATGTACATGCGGACCGTACCGAAGACACTCATTTTTTATACGATTTATTTATCGGGTGCCATCCTACAAGAATATCCACGCGGCCCATATGAAACCCACTCCATTTTTCTAAAGACTTTTTTTTTTAATATAAATATCTTTACATAAAAAACATGCGAACCATACAGTAAGCCCTCCAATTTTAAGGTGTATTTATTTATTAATTAATCTATTTATGTATTTATTGTTTCTTTTTATTTATGTCGGCTACCCCCCAATTGGGGGAGACAGCCAAGATAGATAGATAGATAGACATAAATAGAACGCGAACAGTACCAGTAGTCTCCGTGGCAAAATGGTAGCGTCTGCGACTCTGAGGCGGCAGGTCGAGGGTTCGCGCCCCGTCACGGACTGAGGTTAGTAAGGGCTTACACTCAGGGTAACGATTACATCAGCCAAAGCAAGTCCTTCGTAAGAAGGCAACCGTCCTAGCCCTTAGTAGAAGAGGGAGTTCGTGACGTAAAACCGAATTCAATCCATAACGCGAATAGTGCCAAAGTCAGTTTATTCATTGAGTGTTCCTATTAAAAAATCTACATGTGGACCGTACCGCAGGTACTGTAGATTTTTTAAATTCACACCAAACGTATTTAAGACTGATTTCATGACTGGGTGTAATGATAAGCACACTACATGTGGACCGTACCACAGGGACTCCAATTTTCTAAAGCTTTCTTTTATAATATACTCATTTGCTGGGTGCTAATTAACATAATTCTAATGAAGACAATATTACAGGCACTCCATTTCTGTAACAATTATGAAATTATATGAATACCACACGTCATGAATATACATGCGGACAGTGCCAAGAACTCTATTTTTGTTATGGTTTATGTTTGAGGTGAAAAATTTAATAGAACTGTGCCAGAAGCACTTCGTATATCTTAACATATATTTATATATTAATAAGGTGCACCTCTAAATAAATTTTCAAATGGACCTATCAACCAGTCAATCTGACTTTTTTTTTTCTCAAACGATGCTGTAATTGCTATAATATTTACGAAGTACAGGAATTGAGGATTATAAAATATGTTTTCTAGCACAGACTATAAAAAGTCACAAAAATAATGTTATAAAAAATAAAATGACATCATTTAAAGCACTGGGATATAAATATTAAAATAAATAAATAAACCAACTATTAACATCTAATATGTAAATCCATAAATGTAGTCACCGTGGCTCAAGCGGTAGCGTCCGCGACTTTGAGGAGGCAGGTCGAGGGTTCGCGCCCCATCACGGACTGAGGTTAGAAAGGGCATACACTCAGGGTAA